>JAASGW010000457.1:0-24657 GCA_023334395.1 Phytopythium sindhum | reverse complement strand
TGCTGTGTATCGCAACGAATATGTCGCTGTCAAGATGCTGCTAGCCGCGACTCGGAAGGATCTGACGCACATCAATGCGTTCCTGTCGGAGATCAAGCTGGCCGCGACATTGGAACACCCGAACATCGTCCAGTTCGTGGGCGTAGCGTGGGAGTCTCTGAGTACGCTATACTCTGTGGCTGAGTTTATGGACGGTGGGGATCTACGATCGATGCTCACGCAGTACAAGCGACAGAACTACCCGCACGGTTTGGACGCGACCAAGTTGCGGATTGCGATGGAAGTGGCACATGCACTGACGTACATGCACTCACTGTCGCCTATGGTTCTGCATCGCGATCTCAAGTCGCGCAACGTCCTGTTAACGTCGCGACTCGAGGCCAAGCTGACCGACTTTGGCGCGTCCAAGATTCGACTTGACCGGACACTGACGGCTGGAGTGGGCACCTCGTTGTGGATGGCGCCGGAGGTGGTCATGGGCGGCAAGTACGACGACAAAGCGGACGTGTTCTCGTTTGGCGCCGTCTTGTCGGAGCTGGACACGCACGAGCTTCCGTACGAGCAGTCTCGGCGTCGTGACGGGGAGGAGATGCCGTTACCAGACCTGGCGGTGATGCAGCTCGTGCTACTCGGGAAGTTGCGTCTGGACTTCACGTCGGATCTGTCTCCCGAGCTGCGCTCGCTAGCCGAGTCGTGCGTGAACGTGGACCCGACCCAGCGTCCGACTGCCGCGGAAGTCGCGTACGGTCTGAGCAAGGTACTGAAAGCGATAAGTCAGTAGCGCAGGCGTCCATATCTCGAGAGCAGCGAGCCGTGCCCATCGTTTCGAGTGCATTGAGTGTGTATCGACGTAGGCTCTCTTTCAGTGGTATTGATGCTGATTCAACCACTGCATGATCCATACCTGTGTGGTAAGCAGAAGATATACATTCACTCTGATTGGTTTGAAATAAGGAGTGAACGTCGTTCTGTGGGGTTTCTGTACAGTATGAACTGTTCACCACCACGGTTGATCAGGGGCCGGAAGGTTGGCATCCTGGCCGCCAGCCCTATATCGGTTGTATGGACACGCTGACCGTTTGCGGAATGTATCGACGGTTTGTAGGCCAGTGTACTTAGAGTTAAGAGCGGTGGTGCGACAGAGAAGCGGGTGCTAAAATCCAACCCAATGCGCCAGCGGTGGGCACAGTTCGACCCGGTGGTGTCGGCCGTACATGCGCACTACGCCATCCACTCGCTAGAGAAACGTGACGATGCAAGTCGCACCTTCGGGCGTGCCTCTTTTCGACCATAGAGCGCCGAGTGCTGTAGCGTGCTGGATGCAACACATACGAGAGGTCGCGGCTCTTTGCGGCGCTTACCACTGATCACATGATAAGCTCTTGTAAGCTTCACACGCTTGTTAGGCGCGCTTCCGTGTTGCAGTTCTTCGAAATTGGAGAGTTAGCATGGGTACGGGCGCAACGTGGAGGTGAGCCCATCTGTGAGCTGGTCGGTCTGTTATCTCGGCGGGGTAAACACAAAGAAGGCTCGGCAGCAATTAAACGGTCATCGGCTCGCGAAAGAACACGAACGGCGGAATGGGGAGAAGTGGGCGGGTCGCCGTGGTAATGCCACCTCTTCGCTCGGTGAAGCACGAACAGCACAAAGATGCCTCACCGAGACATAGGCAAACATAAGGACACACTGCTACGCCTGACGTTCGATCAATACCGGCACTTGATGAAGGGTCTGGTGCCATTTGGCGTCAGATGCATGGACGGCTCAAATACAACCGCATCTGCCTGTAGCATGTTGGCGCGTATCCAATAAGGGCAGCCGCAGCAAAAATTGGAGACATGTATAGACTTCTATCGGCGGAAGGATGGGCGAAAGGACGCCTAAGTAATCTTATAGCTCGCCGATCGAGCCAACTCGCTGTAACGAGTGTCCTAGAGATTGTCGAAGGGCACCGCTCGATCGAGCGTTCATTCATCAATTCACCTGATCTAGCGCAAGCGAACTCAGCAATAAGCCCCAGGACCAAGAAATGACGGATTATTACCAGAAAGGAGACCCCGTGCTCTCGCCCATTGGCGTCTACTACGGCGGTGAGGCTGGCCAAGGAAGCTACCCGGTCGAAGCCGGCCGACCGGTACCGGCTACGCCACTGCCACCACCCAACACTGCCCAACAGCGTCCACCGACTGGGTACCAGCCTCCCCCCGTTGCCGTTGTTAATGGCAACGCTGACGACGACGATGTCCGCGTCGGCTAATGGGACGCCGATCTGTGCGGGTGCTGCACGCACGCGGTGCTCAACTGCCTCATGGCGACGTTCTGTCCATGTGTTTCGCTCGCGCAGATCGCACACCGCGTCAACATCTTCTCGTACACAGTCACGCTGAGCGTCTTCGCCGTCGTGTACCTGGTGCATGGGCCCTCAACTCGTTGGTCTCGTACCGAGTCGTCTACGCTGCCCGTGGCCCGGACCTCTATCGCGGCTACTACTACTACTACTACTACGACTACTACTTTGGATACTGCGACTACTACGACTGCTACTACAAGCACCACCGCTTTGGCGCGATGTACGGCGTCTGCTCCGCACTCACGTTCCTTGCCGAACTGGCCGTGTTCTTGTTCGTGTGGTACCTCCGCGCGCAGATCCGCGCGCGCTTCCAGCTCCTCGACAGCAGCTGTGGCGACTGCCTGGTCTCGCTGTGCTGTACGTGCTGCTCCATCGCGCAGCTCGTGACCCACGTCAAGAGTTACAAGCCCAACAACTGCGACTTTGCCCCGCCCGACACACTGCCCGCCTACACCGACGCCGCCTTCAACTATGCCTAGGACTCATGACGGCGGCCAGATCACCGGTGGCCAGCTGCATTCGATGTTCAGACACACTGAGGAGCGCGATAGCGAAGCCTTGCATTTTAGCTCGTCACGTTTTGCATTGCACGTGTGTTGTATCGAATGAAAACCGAAAAATCCCAGACATTGGTACGGGTTCGAAGGCAGTGGATGCGAGTTGAAGTCACGTCCACACGTCACATGATCAACATATCCTTGATAAAATAATAATTAACCATCATTAATATTATTTTAACAAGGTGCTGAGTGTAACGTGTGTAACCCTTCACTACGTTGCGCGAACGTCGCCACGCAACAGTTGGGACGTCCGCGGTACCCCAAGTCCAACGTAACCCCTCGCTGCAACGTAACCCGTCTCGCTTTCCCAGCGGCACTCGGACCACATTATAACTTAGCGCGGAAGGCAGCGAGAACGTCCGTAGAAGGCGCGCACCCAGTTCGTGATCTTCTTCCCTCGCAGCCGCAGCGGCCGCTCTCCGCGTCTCCTCGTCGACGGCTGCATACCGTACGTTCTCTTGGTTGAGAGGCGCGTATCTGTGACGACCTGAGGGGGCCTCGGTTCCTCGCTGCATCAGATTGTCGAGCGAGGCGTACTTTCCGGTCCATTAGGCGCGCTCCAGGGGTACGCCTGGCGATCGCAGGGCAGGATGGAGTACGGGCGGCTGGTGGTGCTCGGGTACAGCAGCTACCGCGTCGCCATGACGCCGAGGCGTCCTCGCAGCGCGGATGCGCCGCCCCCACCGTCGTTTGGACTCGCGGACCCAGAGATCCTGGAGGAAAGGCAGGCGATTGCGGCGACAGAGCAGCCGGCGGTGCCTCGGCCGTCGCCCGGACGTGCCGCGGCAGCAAACGTGGCTATTACAGCTACGAATGGCACCAGTGGCAGCGTATCGAGTGCGGAGAGCGCGGGGAACGGCCACAATCACCACGGCCACTACCACCGCCATCATCGCAAGTCGCTCGGGCAGTTGTGGGAGCCGCTAGGTGCGCAGAACGCACACTATGTGATGCAGCGCCGCACGCGCGGCAATGGCGTGCAGCTGCGGCGGTTCCACCACTTTAACGCAGGGTCTACGCCCAAATTGAGCGGCACAGCGGCGGAACCCACGACTCACTACTTGAAAGGCACTTCGAGCGACATTAAGATGGTCACGAAGCGCCTGATGCGCGTGATCGACTCGGAGCGTGCGATTGAGAGGGATCGAAGACCGGGAGGTGTGGTTGATGATGCAGCGACGACTACTGACGAAGACCAGGACGCACTGTCGCCGACATCGGCGGGGCCGTTCCTCATGTGCGTGCCCATGAACGACAAGGACCCGATTGCGAGCGTGACCGAGTACCACGCGGACGCTTCGACCGACATGTTTCAGATTGGCCGCATGCCGTGCCGTCAGAACGACTTCGTGATCCCGGGACCGCGTGTGGGTGCGTCTGGCACGATTTCCCGGTACGCGGCGCGGCTGCTGTGCTCGCGAGAGCCGCCGTACGAGTGCCGGCTTTTCGCTGGTGGATTTGACGCGTCAAAGCGCATGAGCACGGCAGGACATGCGCTCAAATACTGCGTGCATTGCGGCAAGTGGATGAAGCGCGTGCCGAGCGACCATGGATGCGTTGCGTTAACTCTGCAAGCTCTGTCGACAGACAAAAACGCGGAGAACGGGGACGCCAACAACCAGTCGAGTTTTGTCCGAAGCACTGTCGTTTTGGGCGATGCCGGCAGTGACGATGATGCAGTACTGATGCTCGACCACTACGAAATGCCAGTCGAAGATGCGCATGACCTACCGCTCGACGGCTTGACCAAGAACGGTGTGCGCGTGTGGCTGCCTGAGCACAAGCGGTGGTTTGAAGTGTCGGTGAATGGTAATCTGTACGCGATCGAAGGCCGATCCGCTAAGTCCAGCAACAACAACACCACTGCGCCTAACATCCGCGTGCGCAACAGTGCTTTCAACCGACCGACGACGGGGGCTGATGGTCGCGCGCCAGTGCTTACGGACGGTGCGATCATTGATCTTGGTGGCGTGCAGCTCCAGTTCCAGACACCCCACGGTGTGAGTCAGCTTGCAACGTTGGACGGAGGCGGCAACAATGGTGCTACTTCTGCTGAGGACATGCTGATCGATGCCATGTCGCCCATGGTATATGGTCGCGGCAGTGTCGTCGTCGCGTCGGTGGCCAAACAACTCGAGAATTTGAATGTGCAGTGCCCCGTGCAGCTGCATCAACTGCGATTTACGCGACCAGGACCCGGCGAACCGGAAGTACCGAAAGCGCAGGTCCCTCACGTGTTTCCTGCGTGTGGTCATGTGTTCGGCTACGACAAGCGCATCGCGAGCGCCAAGACGTGTCCATTGTGCCGCGCGCCAGGGAACTTGGTGCAGCTGCTGCTCAAAGAGAACTCCCAGTTGCAGTCGGCGGCTGAGCGACACTCAATCCCCGAGTGCGTGCTGAACCCGTGCGGCCACGCCATCAGCGCCAAGCTGGCCGCGCACTACGCCGCGCTGCTGATGCCTAATGGACGCGCCATTTGTCCGTTCTGCGCTGTGCACCTGGACCTGCGCACGCCGTACTCGCGACTGTACCTGTACAGCGAAGACGATTACTGATGGACGCCGAGCGAAGGAGCAAGATGTGAACAAGTAAGTGCTCCGAATATTCATTATGAAACTAACCCCGCGTTCCTCCGCACCCGGCCCGGGTCTCTTGTCACTTGGCGTTGCCTCCAGATCCAGCGGTGCCGCCACCGTGATTCAGGTTGTTGGCTCGCCGCACGTCTCGCGATGCCGTGGCTCCCGTTGCGTGGTTGAGTCGTCGCAGTCCCTTGAGCGTGCGAACCTTGAGCTCATCGCGGGTAAGCGGGTGCATGGTGTCGTCGTTGTCCCCGCCACTGTCCTCATCTTCGGACGAGTAGTCTTCGAGGTTCGGCGGGTTGATCTGCAGCGGATCCTGTCCCATTGGTGTGACGGGTCCGATGCCCAGCACGGATTGCACGACGACAGCGCTGCTCTCGTTGATACCGCCAGCGCCGCGGTTGCCCGTGACGTTGGACGCGAACTGCGCTTCGTTGTTGTACGCCTCGCTCGTGTGCTTGCTCCTCGTGAGCTTCTGTTGCTGCTGTTGCTGCAGCGCCAAGGTCGCGTACTGGTGCAGGATGTCGTTCGCGCGCTCCTCGATCACGCCCAGGTACGCCATCATGTTGGCCTCGGTCACAACCGCGTCGCCTAACATCTCGACCATTTGCTGTGCGTTGCAGCCGCTGCGCGCGAACAGGCTCTGGATGGCGCCCTTGACGGCGCCCACGACCTGCTGCGCCTCCTGGCACTTGGTCTCGCACCGGTCCGCCGCCTGCTCGGTGGCTTGCAGCTTGCTCTCGAGCTCGCGCAGAAGCTGCCGGTGCTGTCCGCTGCCGCTGCCCGACGGGTCGCCGTCGCCACCGTTGTTGCCGCTCTCGTCGCTGTACTTCCTCTCCTCCTCGCGCAGCGCGGCGATCCACTCCTCGAGCTTCTCGAGCTCGTTGGTCTGCTCGTTGACGTAGTTGAAGAGCGAGAAGTTCTGGTCCTCCTTCTTGATGAAGGCGGCCACGAGCTCCTCGAGGTCGTCAATGCGCGTGGCCGCTTTGATCTTCTGGAAGGCCTCCTCAAAGTTCTGCACGCGCTCGATGGACACCTGGACGTGCACCTTCTCCTTGGCCACGCCCCACGTGCCCTTCTGGATCTTCTTCTTCATCTCGAGCTCCTCCTCCAGCGACAGATCCCCCATGTGGCCACCCGCTCCACTCAGTGGCGAGAGCCCGCGCTTGCCGAGCGCGTCGTCGCCGCCGCGGGCTCGTGCGTCGTCCATCTTGTCCATGAGCTCGCCCAGCGCGCGGCGGTGGGCCTCGGCCTCGAGGCGGCTCTGCTCCTGCAGCGCACGCAGCTCGAGCTGCGCGGCGTCGCGCTGCTCGTAGGCGAGGTTGCTGAGCTCGATGGTGGCGGCCATCTGCTTCTTCTTGTCATTGTGCTCGCGCTCGAGCTTGCGGTAGATGGCGTCGAAGGCCACGCGCTCGCGCCGCAGGTTGTCGATCTCCTCGCGCAGCACCTTGTTCTGCGCGAGCGCCTCGTTGAACTTGACGAGCGACTTGTCCAGGCGGTTCTCAAGGATGCGGATCTGCTTGCTCACCATCTGCTGGTTCTCGCGCGCCGCGTTGACGCCGCCCATGTGCTTCTTCTGGTGCAGCACCTTGTGCCGCATGACCTGGATCTGGTGCGTCAGCGTCTCGAGCTTCTTGCTCTCGCCCGCGTTCTTCTTGTGGAAGGCCTCGAGCTGCTCGCTCACGCGCGCGAGCTGCTCCTGCTGCTGCGCCGCCGAGCTCTCGGTCAGGTGCCGCGTCGCCAGCAGCAGCTCGTGCTTCATGTCGTCGTTGTCCTTCTTGAGCTTCTCGATCACGGCCTGCTGCCGCCGCATCACCTGGTGGCTCTCGTCCGCGTACACGCGCCGGTTCATCTCCATGTTGCGGTACTCGCGCTGCAGCTGCACCAGGTCCGCCGGCCCCTGCTGCGATTGCTGCTGCCCGTCTCCGTGCAGCGCCGACGCCGACCCGCCAGACGTCGAGGCCCTCATATTCAACATGGTGAAGGGACTGAGAGCTAAGGACTGCAGCAAGACGTACAATGCAGACGTCAGGGCGTGAAGGCGCGGCAATTTATAGCGCGGCAGGTGAGACCATCATGGTCGCTGTTGCAGTGAAACGGATGCAAACGCCATCCATTTTGCTTCAATATGGAAACGTCCTCTCTGATAATCGATGTTAAACCAACTAAAATACGACGATACCGGTACTAAACCGGTATGATACTGACGTGCGCTATGTAGCTCCTGAGTTTGTGGCCCCACCATTTCGGTCCCCTCGTTCTTCCCGTGCGCATTTGCCGAAGGCTCCAGCGTGAAGGTCTGCCCGTCCGTCCCGCCGCTCCCCTCCTTCAGAGCTCGCTCCATCACCTTCCTGCCCACTCGACCATGCTGCGCGCGCAGGGGGTCCGCTTCGTGAAGGCCGCGGCCGCGCGCTCGTTCGCGTCGGAGGCCAAGGAGGCCGCGCCGGCCGTCGCCGCGGCCGCCAAGCCCGTGGTGGTCAAAAAAGGCGGCAGCTCCTTCTTCCAGCGCCTGACGTCGTTCGCCGTGGGCGTGGCCGTGGGCGCCGGCTACGGACTGTACCAGCTGACGGAAGATGTGGATCAGTCGACGCAAGAGATCCAGAAGACCATCGGTGCGCTCAAGGAGGACGTCGTCGCGCAGAACGCCGCGCTAACCAAGCGGATCGAGGCGCTCGAGAAGCGCCAGTAAAGCGTAAAGCAAACCGTGCGCAGGACGCTCATCCTCGAGGCGTCAACGCGAGAGCGAGCGCATGCATCAAGTTAATACAGACACGGCTTGCACAGTGTGTGGAGTGACTGCCGCCGACTGGCGGGGGATCGAATCGACCATAGCACACGTACGAACACTTGACGACACGTTTCTATTGTAGCACAGGGCGCGACCACAGGATGATCGATACCGGAGGACCTACTGCACAAGGGCGACAGGAGAGAGCCCAGATCAGGTCGCAGAGCTGGGCTCGCTGCTCTCGGCGGCGCTCGACAAGTCGATGAAGAACTTGGAGGCGGCGGCCAGCGTGGCGCCGGGGTCCGCGCCTTCTCCTCCGTTGCTCGAGCTCTTGGCCAACGCGGCGCGCTTCTTCTGCCGCAGGTCGTCCGCGACTATCTCGTACATCTTGTTGCTCACCTGGAGCGAGCGCAGCGCGCCCTGCAGCGTGTCGATGTCGTTGCGGAAGCCCGCGTTCTCGTCCCGCTTCTCGTCCAGCTGCTGCGTTAACCGCGTCACGCGCTGCTTGTACTGGTGCAGCTCGTGCTGGAGCGCCATAAAGATCGCCACGTACTGTGACCGCAGCGCGTCTATGGCCATGCCCTTCTTGACGTCCTCGTCCGTGTCGTTGCTCTCCATGAAGTCCTTGATGGCGACGTCAATACAGCTCGGATCCAGCACCGGCGGCACCTTCACATCTAGCTCCGGCTTGGACTCAAAGAACGCGCCTGACGGATCATCCAGCCCGCTGTCGTTGTCGTCGTCGCTGTTGCTGCCGTCGAAGCTTCCATGTGGTGTACTCCCATCGCTTCCAATGGCTGAGAGCCGTCGCCGCCGACGTCGTCCTTCTTGTGATCCATCCTTGCGCCCTCGCTGCTGCTTCGATCCCGAGCCTTCCATCGTCTCGATGATCTGCAGATCCGGAATGTCCATGATCGAAATGCGCTTCGGTTCCCGCGGAAGAATCTGGTTCTGAAGCCCCATCTTCATCGCGTTGCCGATGAGCGCCTCGGCGTCCAAGAGCAGCGACTCGTCCCACTCCTCGCCGAAGAAGCTGCTCCTCGCAGCGCTTAAGCTGCTGGCGATGCTCAGCTTGCGGTGTGGCCGATCATCGTCGAGGAACTCGTCTGTGTCGTCGTCGTCAACCTCTTGGAGATTACCCGGGGACTTTGTGCCCGGTGACGTGGACGCTGTCAGACCAAAAGCCCCGCCCCGGTTCCAAGGTAGATCGTACGATGGGACCGAAGAGGCTGCTTCCTGGGCCTGGTGGAAAGCAAGCGACGGCGTGTACAAACTCAGCATACAACTTAGCCCGTACAACCCGCCAAAGCTCGTACTGACACCTACTGGCTGCTCGGCTTGATGCAGCTGCTGGTGCTTCTCGGCAGCCTCTTTCTCGGCCAGCGTGCGCAACGTGAGCATGGGCGACAGCCCGCGCGCGACGGCATCATGCGTCTCGTGGCTATCGACGGCCACTTTGCAGAACGCGCGCAGCGTCAACACGATGATGTCGCGCACAAGGTTCGACTCGGCGCGCAGCCGGACGAAGGTCTCGTCGCGGAAGAACAGGCAGAATTCGTTCGGCGAGTTGGGCGTCACTTCCAGCTGCACATCATCAGTCAAGATCAAAACGCCGACAGAGGATCAACCATCAAGCCACGGTGTCGACAAATAAGGAGTTCAGAGTCGTCTTGGGATCGGAAGCAGCCATTTACCTTGATCTCGGGTGTGTAGAGGCTCTCGAAGGGAGGCAGGAGCGACGACTCGCACGTGAGACGCACTCTTCGGTCGTCAATCAGCAGCGTCCAGCTCTCCTGTAAGTTCATTCAGGCAGCGAGTACGTCGACATGAGCTTACAGCGTCTTGTACAATCCTCCCAGAGCACGAGCGAGACGTACGCGAAGCTCCTCGCTCTCCGGATACTCGCTGCTGTTCCGAACGGCAACGCTTTGAAGCCCCTGCATCCGATCATTACCGTCAGAACCATCAAGGCTAAATAATAGCCCCAAGTCAAAAGCAAGGCACCACGCACCATGAACAGGACCGACTTGCGCTCGAGATACATCTCGACCTTGCTGCGAACCTCCGGGTCCTCCTTGATGGGTCCGTACTCAAGCATCTTGGTCTTGACGACGTCCTCGTCCTCGATCATGACCTTGGCGAGGATTCGCGCGCCGATGTCATCTGCGGAGGGCGTGAAGAACTCGTCGCACGCGCCCGGGATGACCTGGAAGTCGTCGTGCTCGTCGAACGCGCGGAACCACTGCACCGACACAGGGTAACAGCAGAACTCGTGGCGCAGCGGGCGGCCCAGGTACGTGAGCATGTTCATGTGCGTGTGGTGCACGCCACCCTGCAACACGCAGTTCTCCAGTACGTGCGCGACCGAGCACTCGCCGACGCTCTCGCACCGGTCGGGAAAGTGCAGGAACGCCGGGTTCTCCGCGTCCGTCGCGCTGCTCACCTCCGATAGCGTTGCCGTCGACTGCGACGGGTACTGCGCGCGCACGGCACCGCGCGGAGACGCCGACGACACCCCGCGGCGCACGGCCTCCACCCACCGGCTCTTCATCCCGCGAGTCCCGGAGCCTTGCCGTTCTCAGATGATGCCGGCCGCCGCGTCTAGCGCCTTGAGGAACAAACCTCGCCCTTGGAGACGCGGCTCAATACAAGCGCGACGGAGAGGAGACCGACCTACACGTGCAGCGGACAGGAAGGCGATGGTTGCGCGCGGGGTGGCGGCCGACGCGTCCGGCGCTCGCTTGGAATATGCCAGGGGAGAAGATTTCTCCCTATATGCAATATAGCGGCAATAAAGACAGTTGGTCAATGAGGGGAAGGCGTTATAATTCCGTCTTTTGTTCCCGTCTTTCCCCCAAGGTTCAACAGTCGGGGACGGATCTCACAATTTATATATCATTATACATACAAAATAAGGTTTTATATTAATTAAATATAAGGAGCAAGATGAAGAAAATTCAGGATGGCTTTTGTATGCAATTTGATAGGTCACAGCCTGTGGTTGGTAACGGGGTCGGTCTGTAGGTTCGCGGACTGGATTTATAGGTGGTGCATTTTGACCAATGGGCGGTGTGGGCGTCGTTGGCCCACTTCAACTGACAACGTCAGTCACTCCACCACCGCGAACGAAATTGGTGATGGATGGCATGCCGCGCCAATGCGTGCTGCTTTAACGTCTGCACCACCATGGCTTGGAGTATCATGTGCGCATGCGCGTCCTGCTGTGCGTCTGCACTGCAACGGCTGTTTGGATTACGGTATATCAAGGTCATGCGACCCAACAACGCGAGCATGGGCGTGGATATGGGGCCGACACCAATAAGATCGGGCGCGGTCTGGCAGTGAGTCGCGTTCGTGGGCACCGGCTGGGTATGGGCAAGCGCTAAGGGCAACCGATGCAACGCGCCCTTTCTTCTTATTTTCCAGCGCAGTCCGAGCGACATGGGTGTCGCCCGCCTGTTCTCAGTCGTCGACTTCCATCAGATCGGAGCACACGCGGCGGCAATGAGCAGTCGACTGCCTTCATTCCTCCACTTGCTGCTTGCGACCGCGCTGCTCCAGCTTCTCCGCGGTGTGCAAGGCGACGACCAAGGTTCGTACGCTATGAACTCGCCCCATAGCACGGCTTCACCACTCTCACTGGTTTGCTGTTTGTAATTGATGTGTCTACTGTAGTGCTGGTACACGACGCGCCAAGGAACGGTTCTATCCTCGCCAACGACGACTCGGAGGTGGCGAGCGAGGCGGAGGTGCCTCCGCGCGAAAAGGAAGAGCGGTTATTCGCCAAGTCGTCCGAGGTGGTCGCGCACAGCGCCGAGCAGGTGGACAAGCTGATCATCGAGACGCAGGAGCACGCCGGCGCGACTGATCTATTACCAGCCGCCTCTTTGGCCGCGATAGGAGCGTTCGTGCTAGTCTGTACGGTTGTAATGGGTGTCTGGTTGCTGAAGTTGCGGCGCAAGCGGGAGCCTGCGACGCCACAGACGCCGACTGAGGTAACGCCCGACACGGAGCAAAGAGAGTGCTCCACGCCGCCATCCGGGGCGAACGGGGTCGTGTTCAGGCTCGAGCGACCTCAAAACGTCTCGCCCGTCGCGGCGTCCAAGCCCACTACCCGTTCCTCAAGCTACAAGGTGACCATTAATCGCTCGGACTCGATGGAAAGCTGCTCTGGACGCAGTTCGTCATCGGCGTGGACGTCCATGTTCCATCGCATGACGAGTGACCCGCGCGAGCGCAACAGCGGCAAGCAGAGCGACGAGCCGTACGGGCCGATGGTGGAGGTCATGACGCCTAGACAAAGCACTGGTGATAATGCGCTCCAGTCGTCCAGTGGAAGTGGAAGCGGTCATTGGCGCTCCGTGCTCGTGACTCGCCTTCTGCACCTCAAGCCGCTCAAGTACCGGACGCGTTCGGTGACGGCTCCAGCACACTGCTACGTGTGAGAACCACGTCCAAGTATTCGTGATTTATGAGGCTGCACGAACGCAGTCCACGCGCTGGTGGTGATAGTCTCTCATGGAGACCACAACTATGAAGCGCCCCAAGAGGAAGTCGCAGTAATTGTCTCTTGTGCCACGAGGCTTGAGAAGAGAACACAATCAACTAGCATTTCAACTAGCATTTGATTATCTCCGCAGCTGATCGATGCATGTTTCGCCCTCGTCAGACCTGTGATTGTGAAGAGGCTGGCTACGCATCGTCGGTCTCCCATTCCGAGGCAAGACCATTGAGCAACACGCTGTCCGCTGTCCAGCTCGCTCTGAAGGAAAGAAATGAGCAGAACGCGCTGGGTGGAGAGCTCCGCCTCTTGGATCGTCGTCTCTTCTTCGGGGCGTGTTCGTCGGAGCATTGCGAGCACCGACGGCAGGTATAACTCGCAATCTTCTAGGCTGGAGAGCAAGCGGATCATGGCGTCATACTGGTCACTGTTGACGGGTATTCGCGCTGGAACTCAATATAAGTGCGCGCCATCGTCGCCAACCACGCGTGCACTTCCACACACCACCCGTCACGCAGGTACAAGTCCAGGATCTCACGGAAGCACATGCCATTTCGCCAGTCTGGTCTCGTCCTGAGCATTCGAGGACGAGCCACGCCTCTTGTCTTATCGCATGAGGACGATCGCTTGGACTTTGGAGTAGATTATCTATAGGAAAGCAAGAACACATCCACTGAAGTGCCCACAGCTAATCCGTGTTACGTCCCGCTTATCAAGACGTCGAGCAAACTAAACAAGTGACAGCACCAGAGCTAGCTCTTGCCCACTTGCTATTTGCCCGATTCAGACGAACTAAGGCCTTACCACATGCAAAGTAGCCCCATACAAGACGCCATCCATGTCTTCATCCGAACCAACTTTGGAGCAGCGTCGACGCCTGGTAGCCCAGCATGGCGGAGACTACATGCCCTTGGCATAGCATTCCCGCACGCATCTCGGTAGATCACTACAGATGCAATAGACGTAGTGCCCCAATGGTCGCTAAAGACAGACGGGGTGTTACCTAGAGGCTTGTCAAAGCCTCCGACGCGCTCCCCACGATGAGCTTCATGCACGTGTCGTAGTACTTCTTTTGCTCGTCGATATAGAGCACTCGCGCAAGGTCGACGTCCGAGAGCACGGACGCGCAGCCTTCGTGAGGGCACTCGGGCTTGACGTCCTCCTGGTCAATGCGGTCGACAGCATAGTTCCGCAGACAGTCGCGGCAGAACGCGTGGTAGCAGCCGCTGACAAGGATCACGTCGCCAATAGAGATGTCGTCCATGCAGATCTCGCAGCGAATCACACGCGAAGGCTCCGGTTCAGGATCTGGGTGCATTAGTGGGGACGCATTGTCGGCGGGCTGCTTGGTGGTGCCAATAGGAGACGACGGAGGCGCAGAGATGTCGAGATCCATATCAAACGTAGCGCCGTTCTGGTACTTCGCGTGGTCGTCGAGGCTGTCAGCCTCGTCTTGGAGAATGTTAAGTAGCAGGATGCGTTGGGTCGCGGGGTCCATTTCTTGGATTGTGGCGGCTTCTTCAGGATGCGTACGCTTGAGCAGCGCAATAGCCGCTGGCAGATACGTTTCGCTGGTTTCGGGAATGGAGAGCAAGCGGATTATGTCTTCGTATTCACCTGCATTGACTGGGGCTGCAGCGCGCAAAGGTTGGGCAGTATGCTGCTGGCCATCGTTGCTAGTGCTGGCCGAGTTTAGATCGGTCATCATTATGTCCATTGCACGTGCCAGTGCCGCAGAGAGCTCGACTTGTGACACCGGCGCCGCTTTGGTCTCGTTCTCGTTATCATTGGAAACCACAGACCCCTGGTTGCTTTCTCCACTCGTTGCGTCTTCTGAATCGGCCTCGATCGAAATGCGGCGCACCATGGTCGCACAAGGTCCCCATTTCTTGCTGACACCCTCCGTGAGCATCACACGCTCACCGATCGTCGGAGGCGGCCGTTTATAATCGCACTGAAGGATCGCGAAATGGAGATCTCCACCCGACCCGTCCAGCTTGGCGATCGTCCCGAAGCCGCCGAGAGCCTCGTACTTCGTCACGATACCAGGGATGAGCGGCGTCGAGTCGGCATTGTGCTTAGTCTTGGGTGACGCCGTGTGCGTCCCACTTGCCCGTGAGTCGTACTCCTTCTTCGCCATCACGATTTGATGGAACTCATCGTCGAGAGGACGGATGACCACTGTTGACGGGTACTCGCGCTGGAACTCAATATAAGTGCGCGCCATCGTCGCCAACCACGCGTGCACTTCCACACACCACCCGTCACGCAGGTACAAGTCCAGGATCTCACGGAAGCACATGCCGTTCGGCGCGATGTTACCGTCACCTGTCGCCAGCACCAATGTCTTAGGGTGAGCTTCGCACGGCCGCTTGGCGTTCAGCAGTTCCAGTTGCATCGACGTGTCGGAAGCCGTTTCTTGTTTGCGGACCTCCCACGTGACGCCATCATGGTTCAACCTCTTCAGCCGATAGGCAATGGCCGTTGGAGTCTTGTAGTAGAACGCCACGAGGCGAGCGACGCTGCTGCCAGGTTTCCCGACGGCAAGCCGACGCGTGAGACCTTCCAAGTGGAGGACGAGGTCGCGAGTCGACGCCGCCCCAGGAAATTTCCCGACAAGATGCTCGGCACGCGCAAAGCTGACCCAGATATTGTCCAGGTCCACGTAGACGTACCGAGGGTGCTTGCTGCCGTCAAAGACGGATGGCACCTCTTGTAGCAGCGTTCGCGTCTGTTCCGCGATGCGCTCGCCTTGGGACACTAACTTGGTCAGCTTCGCCGCCGACACCTTCGGCGTGTGTGGTGATACCGCCTTGGACTTTAGCTTGGGCTTGTCGGGTTCTGCCTCCGCTTGAACTGTAGGGCGACGCACGACAGAAGCCGTCGGCCCCTTCTTGCCCACCGTCTCGTTTACCAGCACACGCTCGCCCGCAGTCGGCGGCGGGCGCTTCACATCGCACGACGCGAGCACAAAGTGCAGCTCTGAGCCGTCGTCCGTGACGACTGTGCCGTAGGCGCCGAGGACCTGATAGCGCTTGACGATGCCACCAATAAGCGACACGTCGCTGGGCTCGGGTGCGCCGGTTGAGTCGTTGGGCGTCCGCACGACCGACGTCGCGGTCGCTCCCTTGGGACCCTGCTTCTCGGCGAAGAACACCTTCTCTCCAACCGTCGGCAGCGGTGTCTGGAAGTTGCACGCCGAGAGGTAGAAGTGCACCTTGGAACCAGACGCGGAGCGCTTAATGAACCCGAAGCAACACTTCGCATTGAAGTAAATCACCACACCTCGCGCGAGACCGACCGGAACTGAAGCAGCAACCGGAGGTGCCTTGGGATCCGCAACGGGAGCTGGCGGCGGCTGGAAGGCAGCCGCGGCGGGCGCTTGTCCGGTCTCCAACGCGCGCAGGCGGTTGTGGTCAATGAGGTGCAAGCCGAGCGCCGCCTGTGTGGGGAAGCAGCCCTGGCAGAAGTGGCACATGTGCAGCGGCGCGCCCATCGGGAACGACATGGCGGCGGCCGCGCGCTCGACGCTGAGGAGAAGCGAGCGAGGCGAATGCGGCGATGGATGGAGACGCCCGAGAGAAAATACCTCGCCTTCCCCAGGAATGTGGTGGAGAACTGATGGGAATGGTACTGATGACCAGGACCAGAGAACGAAGCGGTCTACTGCAATGAGTTAGGGGAGTATGAACACCGCTGCAGAAAATCTGTGAAAAGTGATGACGCGAACGTTGAAGTTAACAAGATGAGCAAGAAATCAGTACACCATGCAATATGTCGAAGGTGCTGGCGGAAGGCGCGGTCTCCTTCCCTCATAGGCCTCCATGTCGAGCAAGGCACGCTCACGCAATGATGTCGTGCGATACAAAGGCGGGAGAGCACGCGTCTGGTCTAGTCCGGCGCGACTTTGGTTCCCGCGGGGTGATTTGGAGGTGATACGTGCGGAGACCGGCATGCTACAGCGCACGTGGCGCCAGTTCCATTTGCATCGAAGCGTTCAAGAGCGCCAGCGCCATGCAACAGCATCGGGCGAACACATAAGGCTACACTCATGTCTCTATTGAACCTGTCGGTGGTCTATGCTGATATGCTTAGCGACGCATTCAATGCGCGGGACGCCAATGTGTTTTCAGCCACGCATCCAATATTTCAAGGGTCGATGGCGCCATGCTGACGCGGAACGCGCTCGTGGCGCCAGCCACAGCCAGCAGACTTTGGCGCGAATCAACCCACCCCCACAATCCCATGGTTGCATCTGTCGCAGCTCCGCTTGTAGCCACACTCGAGCATTCCATGCGCAGGCGCAACGCCCTGCAGTTCGCCACGAGAACACGGTCGGAACGATCGCATCAACCCATCCGCCGACACCTCAAGACGCAAACATTCCTATTTCCCGACGCCGCCCACCGAACAGCTTCAACGACGATCCCAGCGACACCAACAGACGCAGCCATTCGCCGCGTTCCCGCCAGAAGCGCAGCCATCCACCCGCCATCGGCCCAATCGCACACACCCAAGTCATTACGCCCGACATCAACGTCAGGGAGTGAACATTCTTTCATCAGATCTGAGGCGAGCATCAACATTGATCCTCACGATCTGTATTTATAGGTGCACTCAGACATTCTGTCAGCTATGTGAACTTGTTGATACGGAATGAAGATACACCGGATTTTCTCTGGACGAATCGTGTATCTGAGTCGGCTCTGAGCCCTCCCCCTCCTGTCAGAGCTTCTCGAAACCCAGGAAGCGGCCATCACTTCCCCTTACATTCCGCAAGAGCGGCCCGCTTCCTGCGGTCTCCTCTCCTGCTCCCTGCGTGGCTCCTTCCCCTCTCTGTCTGTGTATCGGCTTCGGCAACCGCCGGGCGAGGGCGTGCGGCTGAGTCGAGAGGAGCGCGCGCGTCGGGCGGTCGTCGTTCGCCCGTCCCCCTCCGGTTTTTATCCCACCGCAAAGCGGAAGGAAGGAGCGCGTCCATTCCGCGTCTTTCGCGCTTCATAGCGAGCGGCCGAGCGCCCGAGTGACTGGGGAGAACCACTGAGCTGACACGATGGAGGCGCTGCAGCAGGCGGTGTTTTCGTACAACCGGCAGCGCGGGGAGGCGCGATACGCGGCGTACGCGCACCGCGGGGTGCCGCCGCGCTACCCGCCATTCGCGCTGCAGCTGCCAGTGCTATTCCTGCCGTGGGACGACGAGCAGGGCGGCATCATGTGCTTCCTGCACGCGGGACACCACGAGGCGCTGGCGACGCCCGAGGTCACCCAGAGCGAGGCGGCCAACATCGGCGTCTGTCGCTGTGGGGTCGTGCGCTACGGCAAGTACTTCCAACGCTCACGGATACACGACGCGGACGCGCCCGTGTTCGACGTGGCCATCAAGATTATGGACCGGCAGCAGATCGAGCTGCAGCACGACGACGTGCTGAACGAGGTGCGCGTCATGGCGCAGCTGCAGCCCGCGGGATTTTCGGGGCTCTACAACTCGCCGTACTTCTCGCAGTGGGAGTGCCTCTCGGACGCGCACAACGAGTACATTGCGATGGACCTGGCGGCTAACGGTAGTCTCATCATGTACGCCAAGCGGCGACTAACGGAGTACAAGCGCTTCGCGGTCGAGCGGCTGGTGCAGACCATGGCGGCGCTCGAGCTCGCGGGCCTCGAGCGCGCCGTCAACGCGTTCGTGGCCAAGGCCTGGATGCTTGAGGCGCTGCACATCTTCGACGGCGTCATGAAGGGTCTCGCGTACATGCACGCGCAGAACGTGTGCCACCTGGACATCGATCCGTGCAACATCGTGATCGACGCGAACGACAACCCGCGCATCATCGACTTCGGCAGCTCGGAGATCATGACCAACAACGGCCTCGCAGGCGCCGGCAATCGACTCGTCAAGTTCAAACCGCTGTACGTCGCCGCCGAGGTGCGCAACCACAACCAGCACGCGGAGCCGCGGCCCGGGTTCCTGGGCGCGCCCGCCGACATGTGGTCCGCAGGCGTTCTGGTACATTATGCCGCTCCCTATCACATCATATCCTGCTGTGGACCGGTTGAGCTAATGCGGTGTGTTTTGTGTGAC
Organism: Phytopythium sindhum; assembly: GCA_023334395.1. NCBI lineage: Eukaryota > Oomycota > Peronosporomycetes > Pythiales > Pythiaceae > Phytopythium > Phytopythium sindhum. The sequence continues at coordinate 5,863 of JAASGW010000457.1, read as the reverse complement.
TGTGCAGCTGTACCAGTTGCTGTGCTTCGGGTACCCGAAGGGCCACTTGGCGCTGGTGTGCGACACGAACTGGTGCTCGAACCTGCTGTGCCACGCCGGGCAGCCCGGGTTCGGCTCGTGTCTCGGGCAGGAGGGCTGCCTCATTTGCTTCCGCGACATCGACTTCCACCCGGTTATTTATGAGATCTTTCGCGGGCTGCTGCTGAGCGACCAGCCCTCGGCGCGCCTCTCGGCCGTCGTCGTGTCCAACCTGCTGCGCCCGCTGCTAGATGACTACCAGGAGGACTTCCAGCTGCGCGCGCAGTCCATCCTCGACATGCTCGGATGAGGACGCCGCGCACGTTTTGTTACGCATAGAAGACCAGAGGAGAGAGAAGAGCGACCGCAGACGAACCCAAGCTGGAGAAGACGAATCGATCACCCCAGCGCTGGGACCAGCTGAACAAAATCACTTAGACGAGCGAGTGTGGGCTCTCCGTGGAGCAGACAGCCACACAGAACTAGTAGTAGATGTGCACGCGTGGCCGTATGAATATATAAACAGAGCGAGAGCGTCATAACAGCGAGCATCGGTGGACACCATCACATTATCCATGCGCATTGGCCCCGTACTGCTCTAATTGTTTGTTCAGTGTTCGCGATTGTGCTCTTAAACAGATTTCGTTACTGTCTCATTTACCCAACGTGGCATTTGCTCTTTAATCGTCTGATCGCGATACTACTCATCATTGGACCGAACCAGGCTGACTATCAAGCACATCACAAGAAGTTACGGTGCCCAAGCCGAGGAAGCGGCCGATCGCCCGCGCTCGCACCGCTCTCGCTCGCTCCAGGCACCTCCACAAGCGATGGCTCTATCACCTTCATCTGCGGAGTCGCTGCCACTTCTGTCGGGCGCGTCGGCCTCCTCTGGTCGCCGCCAGCGCCCGCGCAACGCGTCCTTCGAGTCGGGCTTCCCGCTCGTCGTGGACGCGTCTCACGCGTCTCCTTCTACCGGCAACGACTCCAGCGACTCCTCCAGCGACAGCGACAACGCAGATCCCCCGAGAACCAAGCGAGCGCGCTCGGCGACCGCTCGCGCGCGGCGCTGGGCGTCCACGTCGTCCTCCGGGCCGCTACTGACGCTGACGCTCGTCATGTCGGCGGTCGGCGCCGGCACGTTGGCCGTGCCGTACACGTTCGTGCTGCTGCCACCCGTGCCGGCGGTGCTGGCGCTCGCGCTCGTCGGTGGTGCCATGTTCTTCACGGCCGACGCCATCCTGCGCGTGCACGTGGCGGTCGCGACGTCGGCGCCGAAGCAGGAACGCCATGCGACGTACCAGGCGCTGGCGCTCGCGGCTGGCGGCTCCCGACTCGCCAACGTGGCCGGCGCGCTCACAGCCTTCGCCGTCTTTGGCGCCTGCGTCGGCTGCGTGCGCGTGGTGCGCGACATGGCACCGTCGCTGCTGGCGGTGTTCCACTTTGGCACTGAGACGCCGAGCGACTCGACCGTCATCGCCGCCGTCTGGGTCGTGTTCATGGCCGTCGTGCTGCCGCTGGGCTTCTCGCGCAACATATCGGCGCTGCGCTTCTCGTCGTACCTCGGCTTCGCGTTCTCGCTGTACCTGGTGGCCGCGGTCGCCTTCCGCGCGGTCTCCTCCCGCCTGAACGAGGAGAGACCGTTTGTCGAGGACACGGCGCAAGTGCAAGTCGAATTGTCGCTGATGTGGCGACTGGCCGAGGCCATCGGCATCTACAACTTCACGTTCATGCTGCACCTGAACGTCATCCCGCTGCTCGCGCAGCTGGTCGCAGCGGAGGCCAAGCATCTCGTCCGCCAGTCGCGCTCGACGCCTGTGAGCGGCAACTATAGCAGCAGCGCCATCGACACCCACCAGCAAACGCAAGACGACGACCAAGACGAGCAGCAAGAGGAAGCGCTGTATCGACTGGCGCTGGAGCGAGGGGAATGCATCATGCGCATGCGTCTGGCGGTCGCGATCGCCGCGTGTGTCGCGCTCTACGCCATTTTTGGGCTCTGCGCCGCGTCCATCTACGGGCCGTCGACGCAGGGCAACATCCTGCTCAACCTGGAGCGGGACCCCATCATGGCCGTGCCGCGCGTCGCCATTCTGTTCACGATCCTCTTCTCCTTCCCCCTTCTCTTCCATCCGTTGCGCGCACTCGTGCTGGAGATGGCAGTCTGGCCGCTCGACTGGTGGCGATCTTGGCAGGCGCCAGGCGCTACCCCCAGTGCGTGGGCTTGCTCGACGGCCCTGACGCTGGGTGTGTCAGTGGCGCTGCTGGCGGCGCAGATCCTCTGCGCGCTGCACGTGCCGGGCATCCAGGTCGTGTTCTCGTTCGTCGGCGCCAGCATCCTGCTCGTGCTGTGCTACCTGCTGCCGCTCGCGTTCTACTTCCAGCTCTTCCCGTGGCGCAGCACCAAAGGAGCCACTCGGCTCGTGGCTTTGACGGCGCTCGCGGTCGTCGCCACCGTCTTCTGCTCACTCGCGACCGCGGAACTGATGTGGCAATGAGCTCGTAACACGCAGTAGTCTATCGGTCGCTCATATTCACACTCCTCTCTCTACAACAGTCCTATCGTCCTCGCTCTCACTACAAATGACGCGAGCGCTCTCGCCATATGAGCAACAGTATCAGAAGTAGACGCCTCTCGATGCCGGAACAGGCTTTCCCGACGCAGACGACCGCAATTCGTCGCCTCCGCCGTAGCCGAAGCGCTCGCCAATCGCCGAGATGTCGCCGCCCGCGACCAATTGCGTGAACGCGAGCGGGTCGTAGTCCATGGCGTCCACGAGCCGAGGGAACCGCGTGAGCACCACCTCCGTCAGCAACTGCTCGGCATCGGCGAGCTGGCTGCGCGCCACGAGCCTCCGCAACGTCGACTCGAGCGTCTCCGGCCCACGAACTGGCCCGGCAACCGCGGCGCCGGGGACCAGCGGCGTGACGCGCAGGTGCTGCTGCAGCTTGGCCGCGTCCTCCAGCTCGTCGGCCGAGTATATGTACGCGCCCTGGGTCTGGCACGCCTCGACCTCCTGCAGCAGCGACGCCTGCTGGTCCTTCGACATGGTCGAGCTCATGTCCACAGGCACCGACGGCTCGTACGCCGGCTGGTTGATCGACGACAGGTACCGCTCGTCATCGAACTCTTCATCCGCTGCGGCGTTCCCCACCGCGCCGATAGGAGCGCCAGCGTGATGACTGGCACTTCCAAATGCACGGACGGGCTTGGACGGAAGACTTGAACGCTTGCGTGTCGAGTGGTGGGACGCCTGCTGCAGCAGCAACTGAGACGGAGGGGGAGCACCTTCCGAATTGAAGAGCTCACTGCTGCGGTCCGAAGGCGGGCGCCCGTGGTCTCCGGACGTGAACGTGAGGCTCCGCGCCATGGGCTGCCGCGAGCTCATCCCGCGCATTTGGTTGCTGTGGCGCTCGCGGTCGAGCGCGACGCCGTAGCACGACTGGGCGCCGAGCACGCGGATCCAGGCGATCATGTCGGCCTCGCTCTCGGCGCCAAAGTACCACGTGCGCATGCCCGCGCGCGGGGGAACGACGCGGAAGTAGTGTAGGCACTGGTTGCGCGCGTTGATCTCGTTCGGCTCGCACACGTCGACCGTCACGCTGCGCAGGTCCACGCTGCCCAGCGGCGTGGGGTCTGCCGCCTTGTGGAAGTACGTGAGCGTTCCCTCGCGCGCGACGAACCAGCGGCGCTTCCAGTTCTTGACGAACCCACCCATCTTGTACAGCCATCCCATCATCGTCGGCGTTTCCTCGTCCGCCATGGTCGCCGCTGCCGTCTGCTGCTGTTGTTGCTTGTGAAACGACGACGTCAGCGCCGCGTGTTGCTGCGGTGCTGGCACCTGTGCGGCCTCGTTCGCAGGCTGGGAGGCGTAGTGCATCGAGGCCGGGAAGTCCGAGCGAAGGTGCTCGCCGCTGGGGTACAGCCGGTCCCGCTCCGTGACGAAGCCAGAGTCGTCCGGCAGATCGTTGCGGCCGCCCGTGAGAACCTGGACGTGGCAGTCGACGTGGAAGCTCGGTGGGTACCGCCGACTGCGCGTCGCCTCGTCCACCTCTTCCTTCGGTAGCCGGTACAAGTCGCTCTACCAGACACGCCAGAGGCAACGTTAGTGTTGTCGAGTAACTTGTGTTGAGTAAATGGTGGTAGCTCATTTGCACTCACGTTCTTGTGGAAGAAATCCGTGTTGAAGGTGAAGTGGAACATCTGCACGAGGTGTTTGCCCAGGATGTTGGCCGTGTTGGCGTGGAAGCACCGAATAAGCGTGTCGCCCTGAATCACGCAATTGATCTGCGAGTAACAGAGAGCGTCAGCAATCACTGGAATTGCCAGACGATCCCCAACACATCGAAGGCAGTACCTCAAACACGATGGTGCCGTTCGCATCGGGCATGTACGTCTCGAACTTAGGGCGCTGCCAGGCGCTGTTGTACAGCAGGTCGGGCTTGTAGTTCTGCCACGGCGCCGGCAGCACCTGCAGGAACGGCGTGCACCCGCCGCGCGCCGTCGCCTCGTAGTCCGGGATGCCGTGCAGCACCACGCGCCGCAGCAGCTACATCATGAGCAGAGCCACACGGTCATTAGATCGATCACTTTCTTTGATCAGAGGAACACAAAAGGCTCACCATCTTCTTGGCGGGCAGCAGCGGCGGGATCTGCGTGGGCGTGCGTCCGAGGCGGCGCACGACCTTGATAAAGTAATAAATATACAGTGCCTGGCTGGGGTAGCGCACGCCCTGGCCGCGCGCGTTCCAGAAGTCGCGGATGGAAGCGTTGGCGAGCTCGCGCAGCTCGCGCTCCTTGCGCAGGCGGAAGATACTGCCGTAGTAGCCCGTGAGCAGCAGGTAGCACGAGCACACGACGCCCGTGCGGCCCTTGCCGGCCAGGCAGTGCACCACGATCACGTGCTTGCCGCCCTTGGCCGTCCACTCGATCATCTCGTTCATCATGTCCAGCAGCACCTGCAGCGGCGGCGGGTGGTGGTCCGGGAAGCCCCACTCCGACACGCGGCCTTCGAACTTGGAGTAGTCGTATCGCCTGCCATGCAGCAGACATCAGCACCAGACCCGCACACACACACACTCCACAGCACACGGCAGGAGCAGCAGGGCGCACCGCTCGCTTAGGTTGAAGATGCGGTAGGCATTCGGGTGGTGCGAGTTGAGGAAGTCCGCGACCTGGAGGGGCATGGCACATCAGCGTTAGTCCAATGCGATAGTGCACCATGGAGAACGGCAGGCGGGAAGCGAGGACGGCACCTCGGAGATGTCGTTGCGGTACGTCTTCTCGACGCCCGAGGCCGGGTAGCCCATGGCCATGAGCCGCGGCGTGATGTACGTCAGGTCCATGTCGTAGCCGTCCTTCATGTAGCGCACGCGCGAGCCCGACACGGCCGCGCGCAGCGCCTTCATCTCGTTCGCGAGGCTCTGTGGACGCGTCCGCGTGCTCGGGTGGTTGCTGGAGAGCGCTGGAGAGGCTGCTGGTGATGCAGGGAGCAGCAGGAGGGCGAGACTGCGGCTTGGGGTGCGACCGATTGCTCGATGTGACGCTGTAGCTCTTGGCGTCGGTCAGAACCCATGGGAGAGAACGGCGCGCAAGTAATTTACGGCGATTAACATAAATTACCGTGATTTGCAAAATGAGGCGCAAAAAAGGGATGAAACATTTAGATGCGAAACGTAATGTATTGCTCAAATGCAGTAAAAGTACAGTTCTGCGCAAAAGTATAAATGAGGTCGGTTCCAAATCTGTCATAAATCGTTTCGCATAAAAACTATATGAGAAGGAAGCCCATAAAAAGCCAAGACGATTGATATACCATTTGCCGCATTTGACGTCAATTTATGT
>JAASGW010000456.1:0-24724 GCA_023334395.1 Phytopythium sindhum | reverse complement strand
GCGACTTGAGTAGTTGATGGTGATTTACAACTGAGTTAAAATGCAGTCCTGGTTCCTGCCGCTGCCTACTTCTGCTCCTAAATCACCCGAAGGGCTCCTAGAGGTTATATGCATAAAACCTCACACATGCATATATAAAACCTACTTCTCTGATATATAAACCTTGGGTTCACTGAGGTTCAACCCACAGACCTTGAACTTGAAGTCTTGATGAGAATGTTCTCTGTGGTGTGATTGGCTCGCACCTCTCACTTGAATCTTGGTGTCGCGTCGTGTCGCGTCACTAACCCAGTTCCCAAGAGCATGAACCAACATTCCGCACATGATTGCGGCCAGTGGTGGTTACTTCCAAAGTCACTCACTGCCTGTGCCAGAATGGTCCGTGACATCACTGAATGACGCCACTCGAGTAACGACAGTGATACCGGTATCAAACCGATATTTGTCACCCACGAGGTATTGTTGAGGTGGCGTGTCCCACACAACCTGCCTCCATGTAAGGGCCAGGTGGGGCCCATTATACATGGTCTCCTCGTACGTTCGCAAGTTCCCATTGGGTCGAAAGCGCGGGTTCATCATGGACAACGCCAAGATCCATCACGGAGGCATCGTGATAGCGTACCTGTACGGCGAGGCGGTATCGCAGCGGATTGGCCTGGAGTTTTTGCCTATCTAGTCGCCGTTCCTGAACCCTCTGGAGGAGACGTTTGCGCTGATCAAGACCCGGCTGTGGCGAGAGCGCTCCAATTCCACCGTGACTGGCGAGAGCAAGGCGATGCTCAAGCGAGACTTGTCGAACCAAGTGCTGGCGATCACAGAGCACGACGTTCGCCAGTACTATTTTCACGTGGAGCACTTTCTCAAGTTTGCTACGGAGCGAACTCCAGTATTTACGCAGCAGCTGTACGAGTCGAGCCATTTTGGCGACGAGATGGGCCTGTGCCCCATGCTACCGAAAACTGTGGAAGCTCTGCTCGATAGCTACTACCTCACACTTACGAGGAGTTCACACCGGAGATGAATGACAGCATCGAGCGAGCGTTCGGATGTCAGCGATTCACTGTGGACGCCGTCGATGTGCTGCTACCTCGCAGTTCCGACGATAGCGAACTGGCTGGTGGTGACGACTTCAATACTGGAGCGTGAGTTTCAATTCTAACTCAGAAACTCGTCTAACTCGTAGGCATGACGTCCAGCAGTTTCATGATTAGGGAATGCAAAACTGCAAAGTGCACGCCTTGTCTAAAAGCAACTATTTTGTCACGGAATTGCATTTATTTTGCCCTGAAGTTGCAAATTCATTGTCGGTCGACGGTATTAACAATTGTGTATTAATAGGAACGAATAGGAAGGTATTCATCCAGCAAGACAACGCCAGCCCGCACTACCTGGTCAATGATCCAGAAGTCGCGGCGGCTGGGCAAGCAGGCGGCTGGAGCATTAGTCTGATTGCGCAGCCGCCAAACAGCCCAGATTTAAACGTGTTAGATCTCGGATACTTTGCGAGCATTCAGGCACCGCAGCAAACTAAGAGGATGTCTAACATTGATGATCTGGTAGAGGCGGTTGAGACCTCTTACCACGAGGTTGACATCGTCAAGCTCGACGACGTGTCTATCACGTTAATGGATGTGATGGAACAGTGCTTGTTGCGTGAAGGTGGCAACGAGTTCTCCCTTCCTCATACTCAAAAAGAGCGCCAACGATTCGAGGGCATATCGCTCCGCTCATTGCCGTGCAGCAGCGAAGCGGCCAGAACAGGTGCACTTGCACTGTACCAGGACGCCCTCGCTGAGCTTTTAAGTTGGGCGACTTTGTACATTCAATTGTTTTGGGTAATACATTCTTTTGTTTTGGGAGTCAATTTCTGATTTTTTTTAATTGAACGTAATCAAGTAATTTTTCACCCAATCACAATCGAACGCCTTTCATACTCTATCATTTTTTAAAAATATTTGTTGTGGATTGCACAGAGCTGTTCGGTACTCCGTTATTGCTTGCCGTAGTCAAGGAAAAAAAAAACTACCTTCCTGTTGTGATAGCGATTGAAATTATTAAAAAATGGCCACAAACCGGAGCTTCAAAGTTGACCTTCGTAAATTTATCAACAGTAATCGTCGCTTTCTCGATAAGTACTGCAGTTGGATGAACGTGGACGGTATCACGTGAAAGCGCTTGAAAAGGGCTTTCTTTTGGTCCAATCAGACCTCAAAAGTTCACAGTAGTTTCTTCACGGGCCGATGTTTTGTACCAGTGCACATAATGCTCTCGGACAGACAAATATCGATTTACTATTCTGACAAACTTTGGCTTCTATTGCCAAAAAAATCGAGTAGTGGCAAAAAACTTTCACCTGTTAAAACCGATCGTGTTCGAATGTTCGTATTGAGTCGAATATTAGCCATTTTGACGCGTAAAAAAAATCAACCATTTTATGATGTCAAGAGCTATCTGTAGATGTTGGAATCGCATAAAAAACTGAATTAGATCAAAAGTTATGCCAAGAAAATGTGTTACGCTTGTTCTTTTTCCGACCAGAAGTACTTATATAAGTATCTCAGCTCTCGACACACCTTGTTTTGTTGACTTCCATCTGATCCCAACCTACTTTTGCAGTATACAGTCTGTCTCACCACAGCCCGGGCCTTACTTTCGAGGATCGCTCTATTACTGGCAACCCGCGCCTTCGTCAGAGCGAATAACCGCATACAGCGGTCGGGAAAGGACATCATCACTCGGGCATCGGCACCCATCGGCGGTCTTCTCGCGGCGACATGAGTGTTCTGGAGGACTTGGCGTCCACGGCGAGCGGTACGCGTCGTTGCGCTCCTTCGTAGCTGCCTGGCGCGGGTTTCCGCGTCTCCGTAGCGCCTGTACGATGCGCGGTTCTTCTCCATGTTCGCGTGGCTCACTCTTGGCGTCGTTTCCGCTCGCACAGACCCGTCGCCGGCCACGCGGCGCACAGGCAGGGCGAACCGCATGCGCGCGACGCCGCGCAGCCCTGCGCGCTCGGACGACGTACGTGCTGCCGTTTCGTGTGTTGGCGTGGCTAGGCAGCTAATTGCTCCTGTTTGCGACAGTCCGGGGGCGATACAGACGAGCACAACAGCGACGACGGCGACGGAAACGGTAGCGACGACCGCGAAGAAGAGGAGGAAAACGAAGAGGGGGAAGACGGAGGAGAGGAGGACGACGGCGGGTCGGCCATGTCCACGCCGTCCCCGCGGCGACCAGCGCGGGTAAGCGCTTCGTGCCTGCCTGTTCACACGGACTGTAGTGCTGCGCGGTTGCATCTCTGAGTGCGGCGAATCTTTACTGACCTTTGTTGTTCCGCTTCTGCGTTTGGTAAAGCGAGCTGTGCGAATGCGCGCGCCGCTCACAATGGACGAGGACGACGAAGAAGAAGAGGAGGAAGAAGAGGAAGAGGAGGAGGTGGAGGAGGAGACCGGCGGCGGCAGCGCGGCCAAGTCGGCGCGGTACGCGCTTCGTGAGCGCCACACGAAGGTGTTGGCGCCGCCGCCTGCGTTCGACCGGCACCTCTACAACGACGTGTTCAGCCCGACCGACAACTTTGGGAGCACCTCCGACGCCGGAGATCCGAGGAAGAAGCGCGGTCGCCACCGACAGCGGCGCGGCCGCCAGCGGAAAGCCAAAAGACGCCGCCGCGATGCTGACAATGACGACGACGATGAAGAGGACGACGACGAAGAGGACGACGAGGTCGATGAGGAGCATCAGGCGGATGGCGCGGAAACCTTCGAAAAGGAGAACGGCGAGCTGGACATGGCAGCCATTACGCGTCGGATTGCAGAGCAGGAGAGAGAAGAGAAAGCGGCGGCGGCGGCGCGTGCGCGAGAAGCCGAGCGAGCACTTCGGCCAACGCGCTACTCGTTGCGATCACGCGAGAGTGAACCGGCGACGGAGAGCAAGGCTGTATCTAAAGGGACCAAGATGTCGCCGCTGGAGCTGAGCGGGGACAGTCACGAAGAAGGCGAGCATGACGGCGGTGACGAGGATGAGGATGGAGGCGACCACGAGCACGAGCACGAGCACGACGATGACATCGATGAGAGTTCGAACCAGCGTCGGTACTCGTTGCGGCGGCGGTCGAATCTCTCCGTGTCACCTGGTCAGTCGGAGCGCGGGCACGATAGAAACGGTAGAAATGGAGGCACGGGAGTCTTTACTAGGACACGTCGCCGCAATGGTAATCGCGATGATGCCCCTCGCAAGAATGAAGCCGCGTCACCATCGCCAGGATCGACCGCTAACGGCAACGGCGAGCAGCGATACTCGCTTCGTGACCGATCCAAAGTGCAGCGAAACGACCTCGAATCGATCGACCACGCGACAGATCCAACGGCAGCAGCAGCGTATGCTGATTATCACAAGCGCCAATCGAACGCTGGACATCGCTCGACGTCTTCCCGGAAGTCCTCGCGACCGAGCAACCGCCGGTTGTTTCCTGCTCCTGCATCGAGTTCGAATTCACGTTCGCGTCACCGCCGAAGTAGCCACTCGCGCCGTCGCCGCCACCGCGCTCGCTCTCTATCGTCGTCATCATCTGACTCGTCGTCGTCTTCTTCGGCTGACATGAAGTACGATAGCTCGGACGATGGTGGAATGCGTGCGAGCAGTCCGGGGCGCCCTCGTCGCGGACGGAAGAAGACTGGAGGCGCACGTGCCGACATTACGCCGGTTGAGGTCGACGGTAGCGTTACGTGGGAGAGCGTGGGAGGTCTGATACGACACGTAGAGGCGCTCAAGGAGATGGTCATGCTGCCGCTGCTGTACCCGGAGTTTTACGAGAAGTACAGTATTTCGCCGCCGTCGGGTGTGCTGTTCTACGGACCGCCTGGAACAGGCAAAACGCTGTTAGCTCGGGCGCTCGCAAGTTCGTGCTCAGTGCCGGACACTCGTCCCAAGGATGATGACGACGCGTTGGCAATGGAGATCGACGACGACACGAAGGAGGCTCCAAAGAGGCGCCACGTAACTTTCTACATGCGCAAAGGTGCTGACTGCCTCAGCAAGTGGGTTGGCGAGGCCGAGCGGCAGCTGCGTCTGCTGTTTGAAGAGGCGAAGCGGAACGAACCATCGATCATTTTCTTCGACGAGATCGACGGCCTCGCGCCAGTTCGAAGTGCTAAGCAGGACCAGATCCACGCATCGATCGTGTCGACGCTGTTGGCACTGATGGACGGAATGGACGCGCGCGGGCGTGTTGTTGTGATTGGAGCCACGAACCGGTTGGATGCGATCGACCCTGCGCTGCGTCGTCCCGGACGATTTGACAGAGAGCTCGGGTTCAAGTTGCCCAACGTTCACGACCGAAAGCACATTTTGACGATCCACACGAGCAAGTGGAACCCGCCATTAGCTCCCGCCTTCATCAACGAAATGGCTGAGCAGACAGCGGGCTACTGCGGCGCTGATATCAAGTCGCTATGCGCCGAGGCGGCGCTTTGCTCGTTGCGCCGCGTCTACCCGCAAGTGTATGGAAATCAAGACAGGTTGGCCATCAGTCTTAACAAGGTAGTGGTCTCGCGGGGTGATTTCCTCAAGGCGCTGAAGAAGATCACGCCTGCTTCCCATCGCTCTGCCGGCTCGTTTGCCTCCCCACTGCCACGTGCAGTCAAGCGCTTATTGTCACCGACGCTCGAGGATATCATGGACAAACTGTCGCGGCAGTTCCCGGCATTGACAGCGGAACATCACTCGCGCAGTGATGGGAACGGATCATCGAGTGACACGTTTGCCGAGGGTGATAGCACGCCAGACGACGATGACGACGAGGATATCTACGCGATCGCGAATCATGACGACTGCGATGTTTGCCACGGGGATAGCGGCAAGATCGTGTGCTGCGACGCGTGTCCTGCTGCATTCCACCGATCCTGCTTGTCACTGGAAGATGAGGATGAGTCCGTCACCGAGCAACGAGCAACCGATGATGCGAACGGACTGTGGTTCTGCTTCGAGTGCCTGACGTCGTCAAAGCCTGCGGTTGAGAAGGTCCGACAGCGGATAGGCAAAGCGCACGAGTCCTCGCTGTTGTACGGCTTGCCGCTGTACGCCGGTTTCCCGCGCGTCCTCATCCGTGGCAAGCCTGGTATGGGCCAAGAGTACATTGGGGCGGCTATTCTGCACGCGTTTGAAGGGCTGACCCACTTCTCGCTCGACTACCCGTCGCTTGTGGCGGACCCAAACGCGTATCACCCTGAAGAGGCGATGATCCGGCGCCTGAATGAAGCGCAGAAGTGTGTTCCGTGCGTCATTAGTCTGCCGCACGCCGACACGTGGTGGAATTCGACGACTGAGTCGATGCACGTGACGCTGGCCATGATGCTGAGCAACATGCAAAGCAAGTCGAACCTGCCTGTGTTATTCCTTGCGTGGACGTCATCGTCGCCGTCGCTGTCTCGCTTGGCAGCGTCTTCGTCGACTGTGATGATCGACGACAAAGCCCACCGTCGCCAGCCGGAGCTGCCTGCAGGGCTGCTTGATCTCTTTCAAGGCGACGTGAGTGTGCGTCGCACTTCCATGATCGTCGAGCTGCCGCGACCTTCTGAGGATGCGCGCCTTGAGCACTTCACGCAGGTGTTCACGCAGTTCGCGACTCCACCGACGATCACTTCGAAGAAGCAAAAATCCCGCGAGACTGCGCTGGAGGTGCTGCCTTTGGCACCAGTTCCGACGAGGCGCGTGAAGCTGACAGCGGAGGAGCTCCAGAAGGTAAAGGATCGCGATCTGCACCACCTGCGCGAGCTGCGGATCTTTCTGGACCAAGTGCTGTCATACTGCCTCTCGCAAAAGCTGTACTTCCCGTTCCATACGCCCGTAGACCCGATGGAGGTGCCGAACTACTACCTGATCATCCAGCACCCGATGGACCTGAGCACTATGCGTGAAAAGCTCAACGACCAGGAGTACACGACGTTTGAGCAGTTCATGGACGACATCCAGCTCATCGTGCGCAACGCGAATGTGTTCAACCCCAAGAACAGCTCGTCGCGCAACATCGCGCACGCGGCCGGTATCATGAAGGACAACATCTTGTCGTATGCGCACCGCTTCCGCGCCCACCAGGGGTACGACCTGTTTGCGCGCTGCCGCCACGCGACCAAGCGGCTTCAGACGCACCCGGATCTCTACGGCAAGCTCGGACGGCGAGTTGCGTCCGCCAGCGGCAAGAGCGGGAGCAATAGGAAGACGGGAGCGAGCAAGAAGCCGACGGGCCAGCGCATGAGCGCTCGACTTCGCGGGATTAAGGCAGCTGGTGACGCGTCGGATGGTGGCGTGGACAAATCCAACGTGACGAGCCGAGAGGCAGAGGCGGGAGCTATCCAGATCGCAAAGCCGCGCGATGAAGAGCGTAGTGGACGGCGCAGCTCTTCTCGGTCGCAGTGGTTTGCCCGCGGAGACGAGGCCTATGGTACGTCTTCAGGCGATGATGCAGGCGAGAACAACCGCACTGACAAGGACAAGAGCAGCGAGCACAGGGACGGCGACAAGGACGACGACAAGGATGCGACTGGGGACAAAGTAGTGTTCCGCAAGGACGACTATGTGTTCGTGAGCAGCCGCACGCAGCCGGGAGTGAACAAACCGGGCGGCGCTGGCATCATCACGAAGCGCAACGAAGACGGCACGTACAACGTCAAGTACTTGCTGGGCGGGCGGGAGACGTTTGTCGACGGCGCCTACGTGAAGCGGCTGACGGAGGACGCGATCCGCGACTCGATCAAGACGACAGTGGGCGCGACGAGCCGTCGCGTCGTGCAGGAGACGTCGACGGCGGAGGGAGCGGACGTGATCGGAAGCGCTGGGTTCGTGCACGCGGACGAGCACGACTACTTTGACCGACTGATCCTCCCGATACTCAAGGCGAACGGCTGGACGACCGAGACGCGCGTCGACATCGTCGAGCAGTCGGAGGGACGGGCAGGCAGCGCGACCGAGACGGTTATCTACTTCCCGCCGCCGAATGAAGATGACGACGACAGCGAGCGTATCGCGCTCGAGGGCGTGCCGCAGGCCCTGCGCTACGTGTTTGCCATGCCCGAGCTGGCGGCCAAGTGCTTTGGCGCGCGCATCTTCGAGGACTGCACCGAGGAGGATGAAGAGATGACAGCTGTGGAAGACGAGAGTGGGGACGCTGACGATGGGAACGAAGGTCAGCAGGGTTCCACTGCGAACAGCACGACGCAGGAGGATTTGATGCTGGAAGAGGAGAAGGAGGCGACCAAGGAAGCTGACGACGCTGCGATGGAGGAGGAAGAGCGCGTGCCGGAGTTTATTTATGATCAGGTGGGTTGTTATGCGGATGGACTGGATGCAGTGACTTGTGCTAGTCGATACTGACCGCGTATTGGCCCCTTGCAGGAGCGGATGATGCGGCTGCTGCTGCTGGCGGTAGAGAAGACGGCGCGTTGGAGCCTGGACGAGCTGCGCGACGAGCTGCTGGCGCTCAATCGGATCGCGTACGCGCACCGCAACGCGTTCGACCGCTCGGCGCTCATGGAGGCAAGTCACCGAGGCGGATGGTCGGTCGTGTGGAAGTGAATGTTGCGTCTAACTGTGTTTGTCCTTGGTGTTGGCGCAGGCTGTGGAAACGCACGTCGAGAGCCTCGAGCCGTAGACAACCGTCGAGGCGGGGCCACGGGCGCTGGGGGAACCGGGACGAACGTGCGAGAGACCTTGCGTGCACGAGAGATACCAGACGACCACAAGAGGTGTCATACGAACATGAAAGACGCCATGCAAGCATGAACCATACAAGACGAGCATGAGAGATACCAGGCGAGCATGAGAGGAAGCACCAGGAGAGTGAGATGCAAGCAGACTTGACCTTGTTGCGCTCGAGCGACTTGCGGTAGGTCGAAAATAAAATAAAAATGGCATAAAATCCACTTCATAGACCTCGCGCAGCATGCAAAGCACTCCAAAACGCTCTCAATTCGTTTCCAAAGGTCAATAAAACAAAGAAAACATAGCAAATACAAGATCGTATAAACATTTTGAAAGGGTTATCAGATATCACGGTCTACCCAGATCCCTCCCTTCAACGAGAGAACACTTTCGAGTTTTCCACCCAGGAAGAAGCCGCCGCCTGCCTCCCTCCTCCTCCTCCCGCTTCTCCGCGCCGTTCCCCCGCCCTACCGCCGCCGCCGCCACCGCCGCCGCCGCCACCTCCGCCGCCGCCACCGCCGCCGCCGCCGCCGACCATGCCGATCGTACGTACTTCTTCTCCTCTTCTCGCTGCGTCTGTGACTGCGTGTGGGTCCCCTTCCATGCGCTGACGGTCAGGAGAATCAATCGTCTCTGTCGTGGCAGGTCTACGCGCTGGTGGCGCGCGAGAAGACGGTGCTGGCCGAGTACACGGCCACGTCGGGCAACTTCCCGACGGTCACGCGCGTGCTGCTGGCCAAGATCCCGCCCGCGGACGGCCGCATGTCGTACGTCTATGACAAGTAAGTGCCCGTCTTGTGGGTTCAAACGAGTGCTGCTGTCTCCGATGGTTGGCTCACCTCGACGTTTTACACGCGCAGGCATATCTTCCACTACATCGTGGAGGACCACATCACGTACCTGTGCATGGCGGACGACGACCTGAAGCGCCGCGTGCCATTCCTCTTCCTCGAGGACATGAAGGTGCCTGGAGTCATCGCTTTGGCTGGAGGAAAGGTGGAGAGACTCACGCACGCACTCGCTTGGCGCACCCACAGACGCGATTCAAGGGCACGTACGGCGACCGCGGGCAGACGGCGATCGCATTCGCCATGAACGACGAGTTCCAGCACGAGATCCGCCGCATGATGGTGCGTCTCCGTTAACGAGACGCGGGTTGAGGGCGACCAGCACTCACGCTCCCTCGTTTACCCATGCAACTGAACAGGACTACTACAACGCCAACCCGGACGCGGACTCGCTCACGCGTGTGCAGCAGCAGCTGGACGATGTCAAGGATGTCATGGTGGAGAACATCGGTGCGGCGCCGTGTCGTGTCTGTTGCCGGTCTCAACGCTGCGGACGACTGACACACTCATGACTGCCGTGGATCACAACAGAGAAGGTGCTGGACCGTGGGGAGAAGTTCGAGCTACTGGTCGACCGCACGGACAAGCTGAACAAGCAGTCGGTGCGCTTTGAGCGCTCGTCGACGCACCTACGCAAGGCCATGTGGCGCCGCAACGTGAAGCTCTGGATCCTGCTGGTGCTTGTCGGCCTGGTGCGTTGCTTTGTCTTTTCCTTGGGTCGTCATACAAACATGGGACGCAGAACTAATGGGCGGACGCTGTTGCTTGTTTGTCGTGCAGTTTGTGATTTATTTAGTCGTGTCTATGGCGTGCGGCTTCGACCTGAGCAGCTGCACGGGCAAGAACGAGTGATGCCTGTCGGATGGAGCAGTCTGTGACTGGAGTAGCGGCCGTCGACGCCGCGTTTTGTGCCTGAAATGATCATTAACCGCTTCGTTTCGCCGTGCCGAGCTCTGTTTCGTGCCTTCGGATGCTCTTGACCTACTGACCAGCGTGTTTGCCTCTCACCCACTCGACAACCGACCAAGGACACGCGCCGACGCGAGGTATTTGCTCTATTTCTACTGTTTCTCTGCGCCTCCTCTTGCCTGCCGCCGACTCACGTGGCTGTCAGTCTACCTACGTTCTAGTCCTCCGCTGCTTATATATAACGAAACCCGAGCGCCTGCCCGCCTGCCTAGGCGGCGAAGTCGAGCGCGCGGTCGAAGTGTTCCTCGGAGGTGGTCCGGATGAGCTCGTGCCAGTGGCCGGTCGCGTTCGCGTGGAAGGCCTGCGTCACCACCTTGTACACGTCCGGGTCCGTGGCCAGGAAGTGCACCATGACGAACTGGCAGCCTGTGAAGGCGAGCGCTTCCTTGGCCACGTCGACGTGCGAGCTGCGCACGGCTTGCGCCAGCCGTGCGAACACGCGCCGTTGCAGCCGGCGCGACTCGTCCAGCGTGTGCAGCGGCGGACCCGACATGATGACGCGCGCACACATGCGGATGGCGACCACCTGCTGCGACGGGAAGGCCGTCGGCCACGTGTGCAGCAGCCGCGTGAGCAACTCGGCCGTGATCTCGGGCAGGTACGCGACGAACTGGCCGGCGCAGCTGATGAGTTCCTCGTCGTCCGAGCCCGCGGGGTCGAGCCAGTGCGCGCGCCAGAGCGCCATGAGACTCGCCATGTAGTTGCGCAGCAGCTCGCGGCGCTCGGCCGGCGTGACCGGCCCCCCAGAGGCGCCGAACCCGAGCAGCGTCTCGCCGACGTGCTCGATCGCATAGCGCAGCAGCTCGGTGAAGTTGTGGCCCTGGTCGTGCGGGTGGTCGCGGATGGCGCGGTGCTTCTCGACCGACCGCGCGTGGGCCGTGTCCGTGAGCGCGCGCACGTACTCGACGCGCAGCAACGTGGCGTCGGCCAGCGCGCGCGCCACGTCGAGCCGCTTGGACGGGCAGTTCTTGTGCACGGCGCGCAGGATGTCGAGGCGCGCGCTGGCCGTGCGGAAGTCCTCGAAGCGCAGCTCCGTGACCACGGCGTGGATGAAGGTGGGCGTGATGAAGCGGTCGATGGCCTGCTGCGGCGTCTCGACCGGCTGCCCCGCGCGCGTCGTGAACACGAGCGGCGTCTTGCCGGCCGCGTCCAGGTGGTCCTTAAAGAGCGTCGCGGCCAGCCCGCGCTTGACAAACTCCTCGTTGGGCTCGTCCGTCTCGGTGCCCGTGTCGTCGCCGAACGCGCTGAAGCGCGCGCCGCCGCCCGACTCCTTGCCGCGCCGGCTCTGCGAGAAGAGCGCGTCGAAGACAGTGTCGATGACCACGTCGCGGCTTGCCCTGCTCCAGTCGGTCAGTCACGTCGTTAGTTATCCGTTAGCCGTCAGCATCAAGCCACGAGACCCAAGAGACCAGTCGTACCGCATGGGGATGTGCTTCTGCTGACTGAAGAGCGACAGCGTGGACGAGAAGGCGCTCCCCACCGCCGCCGGCACCGCCGCGTCCTCCGGGAACACCTCGTCGTCCGAGTCGGAGCCCGCGCTGTTGCTGCGTGGCCGCCTCGCCTCGTTTTTCGTACTCGTCGTCGCGCTGGCGTCCTCGCTGCTCTTGACCAGCAGCAGCTTGTCCGCCTGCTGCTTCTGCCTCCGCAGCGTCGTTGCTGACGGGGCTACCGCCTTCGGCGCGCCGCCTGCTGCACCAGTTGCTGCGCCCGCGTTGGTCTTGAAGCCCATGGCGCCGATGCGCTGGCGCCGCGGCCTCCTCGCCGCGTCCGCTGCGCTTCCTCTCGCCTTGGTCGGTGCGCCCACCGACCCGCGCAGCTGCCGGGTGGCCGTCGCCGTAGGGCTGGCGCCCGCCACGCGCTTGGCCGGGTTGCGCTCCGTCACGAAAGCCATGGAGCGCGTGGGGCTGGTCGCTGCGGTCGTTGGGAGCGCGAAGGACGGCACGAACTCGGGCGCCGCCACCGACAGTGCGCTGAACTTGTGGTCCAGCTCGTCGTCCGCGTCCATACTGCGCTCCCGCTGCCGGCGCTCGCGGCCCGCCTTGAGCTTGCTGGGCCTAGCACCCGCTGCGCCCGCGCCCGCGCGCCGCCGCACGCTCACGGCCGGCCCCGCCGCGGCGCCTGCGGACGTCAGAGCCGGCACGCTAAAGGGCGTGGTGGTCGCCGCGCCCTTGGGCTTGGGCTTGCTCTTGGAGGCCGGCGCGCCAGACGCCACCGCGCGCCGCCCCAGCGCCCCCGCCGGCCGGCGCTGCGTGCTCATGCTGGAGGCAGACGCACACGCGAGGAGGAGTAGGCGGAGGGACCGATTGAGAGAGAGATGGAGATGCCTTGGCAGCGTCTCGGGTTGAGGGCGATTGGCGTGCGGCCGCCAGCGGAATTCGCAAATTCGAGAAGAAAAACCCATGCGCGGACGGGGTGTTTGGTCGAAAGGAGGAAACACACGGACGGAGAACGTAAAACACATGTATAGCAACGACACTATGGGTGATTGGGTGCTAGATACGTTAACCCGCTGATTGACTCATACTAGTACTACTGTATTAATCAAAATAATACTACTCACACGTTGTATTATATGACTCCTCTTCCAGTGTATGACTCCTACCGCGTCCTACGAACTCATACGCCGGCCCGCTTCAACGCGTTCCCCCCCCTCCGTCGCTCGTGCCCTGAGTTTAAATAAACGACCGCCTCTCTTGCTGCCATTGGGACTAGTACAAGTACGACAGGTCGGTCTGCGGCTGGTCCCGGCGGTGGAAGCGCGCGGGCGCGTCCGCGTGCGGCTGGTCCTCCCAGTCGTCATCCTCGCCCTCGGACGGCATGTCGATCATGGGGATGGCCTCCAGGTCCTCCTCGCTCTCGTTGGGCACGAACAGCCCATCAGCTGGCCCGCTGGCGCCCTCCTTGCCCGAGTTCGTGGCCCGCGTCCAACGCATGGCGTCCACGTCGTACGTGTCGCCCTCGTCCTCGTCCGGGGACGCGCCGGACGCCGTGATGGTGGGCCGCACGCGGTCCGAGGGCAGCCACACAAGCTTGGCGCTGCCGTGCGAGCCCGCGTGGCCGCCCAGCAGCCCGCCACCCAGCCCGCCGACGCCGTCGGACGACATGGTGAGCCGCTGCTGGATCTCCTCGTCGATCTCCACGTGGCCGGCGTCCACCGCGTCCACCATGTCGATACTGTCGACGCTGTCGGCGTCGTCCTCGCCTCCCCCGTGATCAAGGAAGTCGTCGTCGTCCAGCGAGACGAGCGCCAGCTCCTGAGCCGCGACCCACGTGGCGCTCAGCTTAGTGGTTGTGACCACGCACTCGGTGCAGAACTCCATCTTGGCCGGGTGGAAGAGCCCGTCCTGGAAGACGAACACGCGCTTGGCCACGCGGCAACGCGCGCAGGCCAGCGCGTCACACAGCTCGCAGGCCGGCGGCTTCTTACCAAAGAAGAGCGACCGCAGCGATCGCCGGCACACGGCGCACAGGTTGCTGCTCCCGCCGCCAACGAGGCCGCTGCGGGACCGGTGGTAGTGCCGGTTGCTGCTGCTGCTGCTGCCGCTGGGGCTGTCCGAGTCCACGGTCCCGCGGCCCGAGCCCTTGGCGCGCTGCGAGCCCGGGTCCGACATGCCGCTGCCCGGCGGGGCGCGCGTGCGCAGCGAGAAGGCCAGCTTCTTCATGATCCCGCACTCGACGCGGTGCGGCGTAGCCAGCACCGTGTCGACCGCCAGCTGGAAGGCCTTGGCGTCGCGCGCGCCGCCCTGCGGGTGCACGTACCCGCGGAAGAAGAGCTCCACGTCGTGGTCACCGCGCTGGCGGAACAGGAAGCAGTAGCTCACGGCCCCGCGCACGATCTGCATGTCGGCCGACAGCTGCGGTGCGCCGGGCACCAGCAGCGAGTGCACCAGGTGGTATCCCACGACGGCGTTCGAGTCACTCGCGTCCGCGCCGAAGTCGAGCTGCGCCAGCGTGGCGGCGTCCACGAGGCCCGTGGCCTCGAGGAAGACGTAGTCGCGGTGCCGGTTGAGCTCCTCATGGTTGCGCAGCGCCCACTTGAGTGACAGCGAGCGGAAGGGCGCGCGTACGGACGGCGCGCGCACGACGCCCAGCACGCGACCGTCCAGCAGGTCGCGCTGCGTCATGGCGCTCTCTATCTGCATGGCCTCGGGCGACAGGTTGACCACGCCGTGCAGCAGGTCCTCCACGCTGCCGCCCACGGCGCCGACGGCCAGCAGCTCGGCCTGCGTTTTGGGGCTCTTGCCGGGTGCGGACGAAGACGAGGACGAAGCGTCCGCGCGGCGGTAGCACGCGATGGGGTTGTGGCGGCCGCCGCCCTTGGCCAGCCGCCACTTTCTGCGGTCCACCACGCCGCGTCGCACCGCGTGGTGGGCTGCGAAGCGCCGAAGCGTGTCGCCCACGCGCGCGGTCGTGAACTCCTCCGCCTTGTTGCAGTACTCGCGCGTCAGCTGCACCGAGGACGACCGCGCGCTGTGGTTTGCGCTTAGCCGCTCGCTGGGTGCCGGATGCGCGCCCGCTCCCGCGGACGGCAGTGTTAGCGATCGCTGCTTCTCCAGCGTCACCATCAGCGGACGACGCGGTTGTCGTAGAGTGCGGATGGTCCCCCTACGGTCTGCGGGTGGATGCTGAACGCTCGCTAACTCTTGTAGCGTACCGTAGGGGTAAAGCGCGAGGGTATTGCGGTGTGTGTGTACTGTGTATTGTGTACTGTGTATTGTGTATTGTGTACTGTGTACTGTATACTGTAGGGACGGCACCCTACATGTACCATAGAGATGGTGCACCCCCTACAGTACACACTTGGAGTCAGTTCCCTGACTGCAAAAGCGCTGCGAGCAGATGGATGGGCCCGTCCTCCACCGCGTTTCACTTGGAATTTATATAGATGGGAACAGAGTGGGAACAGAATAGGGACAGAATGGAGACGGCTCCCAACACAACGCGCCTACATATTCAAACCAGAGACCAGCGCATGCGGATGGCTGCCGAAATGACAATGGTATACTGATTGAGATATTTAAAACAAGTATATTGGCGCAAGTAATGTAGAATTTTGGTAAAGGATGCCAATAATGTATTGAATTAAAGTGATTTACGTACAAACCCAGCGCTTTTGGTGGGGAGGAATGGTTTTGATTGGGTGGACGCACGCCTAGGGGAAGGGGTAACTCTGTCAGCCAATATACACATTACGTAGTCAAGAAAAAATAAATGACAAAATACGTATCCTAAAGCAATTTTAATTTAATAAAATGTATTTGTATATATAATACGACAATATAAGTACTATTGAGAGTATTTGAGGACAATTTAGGTAGTTCAATATGCTCCGAGCGGACTTTCCAGCTTCAGGATAAGGCAGGGCGCTGGGTGTCTTGTGCCATAGAAATGGAGGGGCTCTTCGACGACAACACACGTTCCTACAATAGGCAAGTGTAGTGTCACGAGGCCTACGTCGCCTTTTCGTCGGCTCTCACCGAACGAGCATCTCGCGCTGCGTCATCTCGGCTTCTGATCCGATGGCACACCATTTACACTTTTAAAGTCGGATGCTTGCCCCCACTACACGTGTTTTGTTACTTTTCTCTCCAGCCACGACTTTGGTCGGCAACTATTCAACAATCCCTCAAACGTATGAATAAACGCGAAGATTACTGATTTAAGAACATCCCGACATTGTTCGTTTGATTGTGAAGAGCCCCGCAATTACACTACTTCAGTACTCGACTGAGTTGCCGCCACTCTGCTTCGCTGTTAGTGGTGACTACGGTGATCAACATGCTGTCGACGCTCCGCCCTTTGGCTGCCTGCAATCACCTCGCAGGAGGAGAATCAGATGCGGCGCTGCTGCACTTGGGTGCATGCGTCACCACAACCGACAGTCGGATTCCGACCGTCTCGGAGGGGCGACAGGTGTCGCCAAGGGAGGCCAATTCCGGCGACGGACACGGCAGGACTCGGATGCTCAACGCTCTCCACGCGCGATTAGGCGAGACAGAGAAGCCTCTCGCTCGCGCCGACCGCGAGCCCAGCTCACGCATCATGCGTCGTCGTGAGCGCGACGACCTTGGGCTCTGTAGTGCGTCCCGTGCACGCGTGCAGTCGGGACGAGGGCCTTAGGCCTCGAGCAACGCGCCCACGTGCTGTAATGGCGCGTTAGCACACTGGTGAGTAGCGAGGAGGGCTGAAGAAGGATGGTGCGACCCTCGCGTCGTAAGTGTACTGCGTACGACAACAAGCGAGACTAGCAACGGTGCCTTATCGCCCCGCTCTCGGAGACCACACAGCGCTTCCCGCACTTGCGGTCCGCCACCTCGCGGCCAGTGCGGAACCGCATCGGCAATGCCCAAAGGACTCGTCGACTGGCTCGCTCTTGTCCAAAAGCCACGGGACTGCCACTTTCGCAATCCCGACGCTCACCGGGGAGCCAACTCTCGCCGCGGCATAGTGAGACCAAATGGTGGTCGAAGGCACGACGCCCGCGTGCGTAGAAGAGCGGCAGACGACAGTAACCACCTCGGCGCGTCCGATCCCTCGCGCACATCCCGATCCGGCCGGATGCTTGACGCGCACCGGCCACGACACATCTTGGCAATGGCCGCCGCAGCGGCTCGCGTGATCGTCTGCTCGACGCGGATCCACAGTTCCTTCGCGTGGGAGGGGAGAGCCCTCGCTGTCTCAATAGTGCGCGTATGTAACAAGCCGCCCCGCCCGCCGTCAGTGACGCACATTGTAGAGGCCGCGCTTCCCGAAAGAGCCGCTGCTGGGGTTGGGAAGAGCACGCGTCCACTTTTGCCGGTCCAGTTTCGCACTCGCGCCGCCTCCTCACTCGCGGGCGACGCTGGCACGACGGAGCCCTCCTCGAACGATACCAACTAGCCTTACACTCGGACCGCCGCTCGCTGACGCGGCCTCGAAGCGAGCATGAAGTTCCCGCTACCGCGCAACCTGTTCCCGCCGCTGGAACTCACGTCCGACCAGGAGGACCAGTATGAGCGGCTCGCCAACTCGCTCATCCGCGAGACGCTCACCGAGTACGACTCGTTCGTGGTCGACCACAGCCGCCGCGTCAACACCGCGCGCTGGAAGCAGGTCAAGCGGCGAGACGAAGTCACCATCTACCGCGAGCGATCGCCGGGCGGCGCCGTCCGCTCGCTCTCGACGCCGACCTTGAGCATCCGAAGCGCCAACAGCGATCGTGCGGGCCTGGACTCTTTCTCCCCGTCGCTAGCGTCGAGCGCCAGTGCGAAAACCACAAGCTACTCGCTCGCGCAGACTATTCGCATGCCGCCCTCCACCTCGAATGCGCGCAGCCGGCGGTCAGACTTGGACCCCCTGTCCTCTCCCGACTCGTTCGGCGGCGAACGTCACAGCCTCGACACGGGTATCTTCGGTCGCACGATCGAATTCCCGTCGTCGGGCGGGTCGTCCGTGTCGGCGTACTCCGATGAACAGCTTTCAACGTCGTCATCTACGTCGCGCTTCAGTCTCACGAGTCGTTCCGGTGCGTCGAACGGCAAGCTGCCGCGCCTGCTGGCAGTCGGCACGTTGCGTGGATCGCTCGACGACGTCATGTACGGCATCGTGTCGCCGAATACGTCGACGGTGCGGCTGCGCACGTCGTACCTGGACGACGACATCGCAGACTGCGCCGTGCTCACGGAGCTCATCGCGCCGACCACGAACGAGCCGTTCCGATTCCTTGGCATCAAGTGGCTCGTCAAGGAGAACCGCCGCGCCGCGGCCTTTGTGTGGCCGCGCGACTTCATCGTACTGGAACACTCGGGTGTCATGCTGCGCCCCGATGGTGCTCGCATTGGGTTCCACCTCATGCATTCGGTTGACATCCCCGCATGTCGCGAGCTCACAGAGCGCAACATCCTGCGCGCCAAGCTCTCGTCCTGCTACATCTACGAAGAAAAGCACAGCGGCCGCGTCGACGTGTACATGACGGCGTGCGTCGAGCCGCGTGGTCTCGTAATGGAGCGAATGGCGCTGCGATCGGCCGCGAAGGCGCTCAGCAGCTGCTGGAAGTCGGTCACGTGCGCGCAGAACAAAAAGCTCGCGTATCATCTGCAAAATGAGCGCCACTCACAGCTGCCGGCGTCATCTCGCGCGGCTGCACCGACTGCGACGCCCGTGCTGGAAGCGGCGCATAACGGCAAGAACTGCGGCATCTGCCACCAAAAGTTTGGCGTGCTCAACCGCATTGTCACGTGCCAGTTGTGCTGCGAACAGATTTGCTACCGGTGCCGAATGGTGCGTAAGCTCAGCTCGGAGCTGATCGACGCCATGATCACCAAGACGCCCATCGTGTTCTGCAAAAAGTGCGTCATGAGCATCAACGACGAGAGCGCGCATGAGATCGCGAGCAAGGAGATGTGGAATACGCGCGGCAGTGCGAATGGGCGCGCGCGGTCATCGTCCGCTTCGTCGTACTTGACAGGGAGGGGGTCGCAGCCGTCAGTGCGCTCGCGTCGCTCTCGAGCGGACAGCTTCTCGTCGGAAAGAGACACATACTCATCGGTTGTGCTCGGACAGTACACCTCGAGCGACTTGGAGAGCAGACGCAGCGGTGTCAGTACCGTGAGTTCGACGCGCAGCGATCAGCAGCCACCTCCACCGACGCTCTCTCGGCAGTCTTCGCTGGGCTCGCACAGCCGAGACAGCGCTGCCCGGGTCAAGCGCGTGTCGTACAGTTTGAGTGGCCCACTGTCACAGAACACTGGCTCGACGGAGACGCTTTCGATCGCAGACTTGGATGACAGTGACGGTGGTGACGATCGCGACTCCGTCGTGATGGCCCGCGGCGATGAGCCCGTGATGCTGGACGACTCGCTCACGAAGATCCAGCACGTGGACTTCGTCGACATACCGTCTAAACACGACGACGACATCGACGAAACAGGAGACGTGACGCCGACGATGAGCTCCCCGCGTCAGACCCAGCCAGCGCTTGTGCGTCTGTACGACGCCGAGGAGTCTAGCTCGCCCCCGCGGGTTTACTCGCGCTCGACTGCGATCAAGGATGCCGCCGACGTCGACTTTGAGTTCCACATGAGTGAACTCGCCCACGACGCCAAGTCCCCGCTGCAACTCGAAGTCGTCGACGCCACGGAGAACTTGTCTCCCGTCCAAAAGGACTCGTCTACCGAGTCTCACGACGCCCACGTTGTTGAGGCCGAGGTCATCGAAGTCTTGGACGCGACCGAGGTCGTGTCCGCGATCGCCACGCCCTCGGCCGCCGAGGAGTTACTCTCCAGCACCATGTTCGACACCGAAATGGCCCCGCCCGTCCACACAAGCGTCGAGGTGGACACGACGCCCCGCTTCCGCGCGCACACGACGGCGACGGCAGCGGCAGCGCCCAACGCCCCGGTCGGGTCGTACCAGAGCCAGCTATGGAAGCAGATGAACGAGCTGCACAGCGTGGTCGAGAGCACGTACCGGGTCGCCAAGGCCAACACGGAGCTGGCCAAGGCGACGACGGCCGCGGCCGAGCGCCCGCGTAACTTCCGCACGTACTCGCAGTTTAACTTCAACGTGGTCGGCCTGCGCCCCACGCGCGCCATGACGACCGTCACCAACACCTCGTCGTAGGCAGCACGTAGTCGAGCATCGCTGGCGTTCATGTCCCCGTCCGTTGATCGTATTTATGTGGAGAATAACAGGCAGCCGCCGCACTGTACCGGGGGATAAACGTGAAGCTTACACGGACGTCCCCATCACGTTGGTCGATAGCCCAGCAGGCAGCTATCGCGTATTCCACCGGCGTCACCGAAGAAGCAGCGGCGCCTCATTGAGTCCAAGCGCGTTTAGGTTGACGCCGCGAATCCGATACTGGCGCTGTGCAGAAAGTGCATCGGCAACACTTCAACGCACTGCGACCATCACTCTCCGCTCTCAGCATAGAAAACCCATATCGCCATTAAAACGCGACCATCACTCTGGATTTTACTGGCGTCCACTATACATGGGGACTAAAACCCTACCTCCCTTTCCTATCTCTTTGTCGGTCGCTGATTGGCTGTAATTCAACAAAACCTGAAATCCCATTTTTGACCAATCGCCACGCGCGAATCCAAGCTTCAAGCTCAAATAAGAGGAAACCCGGCCTTTCCCCCTTCTCATTCGCACAATCACCAGGAGAAGCGCAAGTCCCGGCGCTTCGCCCCCGTCCGTCGTCCCCGCCGCTGTCTGTCGTCTCCCTCGCGCCGCCGCGCGCCTCCCTCTCCGTCTCCCCACTCCGTATTCGTTCGTACCCGCATGTGGCGCCGTCACGCCGAGCCGCTGCGAGCCGCGCGCGCGTCGTGGGCCGCTGTGTTCTCGACCGCTTCCGGCGGTGCGCGCGGCTCTTCTGGCTCGAGCGAAGCGACGGGCCGCGTCTCGGGCCCGCTGGCGCTGGCCATGGGCGCCGTCGCGATCACCGCGGGCGCCACAGCGGCGGGTTCCGGCTGGCTCTCGTCCGCAGCAGCGAGCGAGCCGCGCAAGGACGCGGGCAGCAACGGCGGCAGCAACGGACCGACGGCTGCGTCGACGGCGCCGCCGAACCCGACGATCTTCGGGTCGACGGACAAGATGCGGCTGTCGCGGCGATTTACGCGGCGCAAGCAGAAGAAGTTCCACCAGTTCGTGATCGTCGGGTCGGGAACGGCGGCCCACGCTGCGATCGAGGCGATCCGGCAGGAGGATCCACAGGCGGACATTCTGGTGCTGAGCGACGAGCAGGCGATGCCCCGCGTGGACTCGTCTGAGAGCAACAGTAGCAGCGATGAGGACGAGGATACCGCGCACGACTCGCTTTCAGGCCCGCTGATGGAGACGTACAACGAGTGGCGGCGCCACATGATGGCGAGGCTCGAGGACGACCCGAGCGACCACTACAGCGGCTACTCCGGATTGACCAGTAACCAGTACGGCCGCCGAGGTGGGCGAGTACCACCACCTTCGCCGCCTCTCACACTTCTGCTGGACAAGAACGCACTCGAGTTTGACGTGGAGAAGAACCGCATCCTGCTCGGTGATGGCACGGAGATCCGGTACGACAAGTGCCTGATCGCGTCAGCGGGCAAGCCGCGGCATTTCTACGTGCTAGACAGCGAGCGCATCTCGTACTCACTCAAGGACCGCATCAACACGTGCACGACGCTCAACGATTTTGCGCAGCTCGACCAACTGGGCTCGCGTGACGACGTGACGTCGGTCATGGTTATTGGCGGCGGGTTCCTCGGCACCGAAGTAGCGGCGGCTCTTGCTACCGACCCCCGCAACGTAAACCACAACAAAAAGCTCAAGACGCGGCTCATCTTTGTCGAGGCGGCGCCTGCAAGCCACTCGTTGCCTCCGTACCTTGCGCAAGAGCTCGCGCGTCGGCTGATCGCTGCTGGCGTCGAGGTTGTACCGGAGCATCTCATCACGAGCATCAAGTGCGAGGGTGAGAGTGTCGAGACGGACAGTGTGGCTGTCGCGGCGCTCGGGAAGCACAAGACCAAGCAGCAGAAGCTCGTAGCCGACTACATCGTGCTCGCGTCGACCCATACAGAGCCCAATTTGCGCTTTGGCCGTGGCGCGCGCAGCGGTTTTGAGATCGATGAGAAGAATGGCGGGATTGTTGTCAATGCGCAACTCGAGGCCATCTCGAGCGTCTTTGTCGCTGGGAATGCGGCAAGCTACTACGACCCGTACCTCGGACGCCGGCGCGTCGACCGGTACGATCACGCGGTCAACAGTGGGCTTGTGGCCGGTCGCAACATGGTCAAGTCGCTCTCTGGGACAGGCAAGATGAAGGTGTACCGTCACCAGCCCATGTTCCGCAGCAACCTGAGTGGCCTGGACGTCCTGATTGAGGGCATCGGCGAGGTGGACTCGTCGTTGCGCACGGTTGGAGTGTGGGTCCAGCCGCCCTCGACGCCGTCCAAGTCGGGACCGCCCGGAAGCGGTGCTGTCGTCGCCACCGATGGGAGCGAGGTGAAGCTCGAGCGTGGCGTCGTGTACTATTTAAAGGGCAACAAGATCATGGGCATCTTGCTCTGGAACGCGTCGGACGTGCTCGAGAGCGCGCGGCAGGTCATGCTGTCCCGCCCCGAGGTACACGACAACGTGCTCGAGGAGCTCAAGCACACGATCTCGCTGGCGCCGACCGATTGGCTGCACGTCATCTCGGGTTGAGCAGCAAAGTAGACCAAGACGCGACCCAATCTGTACGTGGCTGTGGGGCGCTGAGCGAAGAGTCAAGAGGAGTGTGTCAAGTGGTGTGGATCTGTGGATGCATACATGCTGCCTGGGTTTTCAGGGTGCCGAGTTCTGTTAGTGTGCTTCTGTTAGCGTCGAGTGTTGACATGCTGGTCCTCCTCACCCCTCACTCGTGTTCGTGCACAGACTCACGACGAGATCGCGGCTCCCAAGAGCGCGCGACCCGATATATATTCCAAGACGCCAAGGTACCGACCACTCTTACATACATTCTGCTACTTGTCCACTCACGGCACGAGCGTCTTGGGCGGCAGCAGTGACTCGAGGCTCTTCCGTCCGTCAGCGCCAGGGCCACCACTGCTGCTCAAGAGCAGCGTCTGCTCCGTGTTTTCCTTGGCAAAGTGGTACGTCGCCTCGGCCACGCGCTGCAGCACCGAGATCTGCGCCCACAGCTGCTGTTGCTGCTGGTCCCGCGTCGACGCCGACAGCGCCGTGTTGGTGGAGGAGGACGACGCGGCCAACGGCGACTCGGACGCGCGGCCGCTCGCGTCGCTGCTGAGGCTACTGCTGAACTCCCCGCTGCTGCTGCTGGCGATCTCGTCGGCCTCGTCCATGAGCAGCGCCTTCCAGTCCTCGTCGTCGTCCGCCTCACTGCCCAGCGGATCCGCGGCGAGGAACAGATCATCCAGGTACGAGAGCGACAGCTCGGTCGACCGCAAGGACAGCGGCACGTCCTCACCCTCGGCATCGTTGATGGGCTTCTTGGCAAACCCCTCGTCGTCCTCCTTGGCCGACCGCGGCGACGAGAGGCTGCCGAACTCGCCGGCGCGGATCTCCTCGCGCGCGATGGCCGCGGCGTCGGCGCGGCTCGTGACCAGCACGCACGGCCGACAGAGCGTCACGGGCACGCGGTGCGTCACACGGTCGTTGCCGCCGCCCACGAAGCTCAGCGTCTTGGACACGACGCAGCGCGAGCAGAGCGCGCGGGAGCCGCACATCTCGCATGCAGAGGACGACGTCAAGCCCGCGAAAGTCCCGAACGGCCGCGCACACACGCTGCAGCGGTGCGAGAACGCGTCGTGCTTGTTCCATGTCTTGTCAAGTGCGACTTGCCGCTGTGCCGTAGACGTCCGCAATCGCCACACGAGCTTGCGGTGCTGTGCGCACAGCACGGCGCGGCCGAAGCACATGAGACCGCTGGCGGCCGACACGAGCGCGGCGCGGTCCATGACGCGGCCGTTGGGCTCGACCTGGGCGGTCATGAAGACGTCGACGCGCGGGCCGCCATAGCCGCTGAGAGCATGCT
Organism: Phytopythium sindhum; assembly: GCA_023334395.1. Classification (NCBI taxonomy): domain Eukaryota; phylum Oomycota; class Peronosporomycetes; order Pythiales; family Pythiaceae; genus Phytopythium; species Phytopythium sindhum. Next base: position 718 of record JAASGW010000456.1, on the reverse strand, counting down.
CGCGGAAGAGGAAGCAGGACGAGATGCGGCTGCGCACGATGCCCAGGTCGCGCCGCAGACACCCGCAGCGCTCAGGCAGGTCGACCGAGTGGATGAGGAAGTGGCCGACGCGCGAGCCGTCCGCACGGTCCACCACGCCCGTCGTCTCGAGGTACACGAGGTCGCGGGGGAGCACGACGGCATCCAGGCCCACGGGGTGGCGCTTGACGAGCCACTTGAGCCCGAGGAACTGGAACGGCCGCGCCAGTGTCGGCCCGCGCATTTCGTGCAGCACCTGCGCGTCCACCACCTCGTCCTCGCAGTAGTCGGCCTTGACCATGACGGACGAGGCCGTGGGCGACATGGTGCCGTACATGACATCGTCCAGCGTGCCCAGCAGCGTGCCCACGCCCAGCAGCCGCGGCAGCCGCCACGCGGTGTCCTCCCCATGCCGCCTCTTGCGCCGCGGCAGCCGCTCGCGGAAGACGGTGACGCCCTCGCGCGTCTTGACGGGCTTCCAGCGCGCCCGGTCCACCACATGCCCGTCCGCGGTGCAGAAGGCGTCGTATGCGCTCAGCGCCTCGTCCAGCTTGCGCTCCGCCAGCGCCTCGAAGGCCTCGCGCTCGGCCGCCGACAGTTCGACGGGCGGGAACGCGGGCGCCGCCAGCGGGAACTTCATGGTGCGTGCGTGAAGCCGACGATTTCGTTGTGGGGGGGGGGGGGGGGGGGGGGGGGGGGG
>JAASGW010000455.1:0-24770 GCA_023334395.1 Phytopythium sindhum | reverse complement strand
TCAAAGCTGATCGTGTTGAATGTGAAGCTAGATCGATCTTCGGATCCACTGCGTGCGCTGATCGACAGTGGTGCTTCGAACAATTTTGTTCGCGAGCGTGCTCTTTTCAGAAGCAAAGACTTTGCTCCTGATGTAATTGAGCGAGGCAAAATGATCGTTCGTTTTGCTGATGGATCAGCAGCCGAACAGACGAAGCGAGTCGTTTCGCTACGACTCGTGTAACTGGGCTAGCCAGTTACGCGGCGTACACGTGCGCGTGTACGAGAAAGCGTTGACTTGCTTTAACTATAGACTGTACGGTTCACCGTACAGTGCTATAATAAAGAAGGAACCGGGAGCTTTGTGTCAAAATGAGAGCTGTATTAGTTGTTTAGCGCCTCGCTTGCTTGGCGCAGGGTCCTAACCTCCTAAATCTAGTGTATGCATTGTGACAGGCACTTGTGGTTGGCCACGAGCGCCGCACCCTAAATGAACGACTCTTATTGGCTAGCAGTGCCCGCTGCTGGCCAATGGGAAGCGCGCACAGCCATGGATGGCTGTGCGGATGTGTGCAGGGAATAGTGTGCAACACTATTCCGTCAGGACCCGAACTCAGAGTAGTGTGCCGCACACTACTCTCTAGAGAGTACGGTACAGTGTCATACTGTACTGTACGTGTAACCCCGTTACATTGAGCGGACCAACGCTTCCAGCGTCTTCATGCTCAAGCCGTCCCATGCACTGCGAGTCGCCTCCTCTAGCTCGCTTTCAGCGTTGTACTGGCGCCCATTGGCATACACTACACCAGCTAAGATAGGCCAGACGTTCTCAATCGGATTTAGATCAGGTGACCACGCTGGCCACTGCATGACCTGCACATACTCATCTTCGAAGTACTCCTTCGTCTCGCTCTCGAGAAACTCGGTCGTCTCCTTGGAGGTGTAGATCGACGCGTTGTCCTAATGGTAGAGGTAATCGGTCCTGTAGTGTCGGTGTGCGAACGGGAGTAGGTACTCCGAGAAGGTGTAGATGTAGTCAGCCGAGCACTGCTTCCCCAGCAGAACAGCAAGCTCCGAGCAACCTCTGGCGCTGAACGCACCCCACACCATCACCGACCCACCGCTGTTCTGGCGGCGCATATACTCGCGCGAAGGGCGACGCAGGTCCCTCCAGTAGTGCTTGTACCCGTCAGGTCCGTCTAGGTTAATTTTCTTTCGTCAGAAAAATAGTCTTGTCCCAGACGGACAGCTCCATCAGGTAGCACTTTGCCCACGCCAAACGTGCCGCCTCGTGCACGTCCGTGAGGCTGAGAGTGCGGCTCATTTTCGCGTAGACTAGCTAGTCTACGTGAGAAAGGGTCCGCTGCACTGTGCGGAGGGAGCATTGGAGGCTGAGGTCGGCCTTGAGCTGCTTGGCGGTGCGCTCGCCCCCGCTTGCCGCACAGACAAGCCGGCGCGTCAAGCACACCGAGAGGACCGGCTTGCGCCCTCGCTTCTTGGCCAGCCGCGCGCTGCAGAGTCTTGATGGCGCGCCTGACGCAGTCCCTGGAGCGGCGTATGGTCCTGGAGATCTTGCGGATACTAGTGCTGACCTTATGGAGACCGCTGATGCGGCCTCGTTCTTGCTCGGTCAGAGCGATCCACGTGCCCACCGAAAATGGCAAGCTTCTCGCAGTTCCCCCCACAAATTTGATTTATACCATTACTCTTTTAATATGAGAATTTGTATCGACCAAGTGGCCGAGCAATTTTGTCACCGTGCCAAAATCTTCACTTGTATAGGAGACCCCCCGTAAACAGCCATTCTCTCCTCCTTAGCCTATCACAGCCCTTCTTTTTTTACTGCGCTCCTCATATCTAAAGAGCATCGCTCAACCCGTAAAATTGGCCGAGATATTAGCAAAAGAATTGGTGGCTGAGCAATTGTGGCGCGGACTGTACACCATTTCCCGGCCAAGTTGGCAAGTTTCCAGAGCAAAGTGGAAATGAAATTTTGGTACAACAAATACATTTTAGATTTTATCACACGGAAAGTACAATTTTCCTAACAGGGTGCATTTTGCCCATCTCCCGTTCCAACCAAAGTGGCGAAGAGTGAATTTCGGTTGTATTTTTCAGCGCAGTATCACTTTCCTAGGAGCATATCCTCGCCTCGCTCAGCGGCAAAGCAGGCCTTCAGGCAATGGCGCTCCATGCGCCACACCAAACGCTGGGTCAGTACAGGCCAGCTCACCTCGGCCGCCTCTTTCATCAATGCGAGGCGGTGGGCGGTATATGTATCAGTCGCCTCGCACCAAAAACTCCTCCTTTTTTGCTGCCATAAAGCGCCGCATCCGCGCTTTTAGGACGCTCCAACACCCCTCGATGGGGTTCAGCATCAGGCTGTAGGGAGCCAGGCGCATGACGACCAACTTGCTGCCGTTAATGATGGCGTCGGCGGCAAGATTATCGCGCGCCAGGCTCTCGACACGGCTGTGAGCGGGCGCGTTGTCTGTCACGATGACAATCTTGCTCGACGCCCCCATCTCGCGGTACTCCGCCGAGTGCAGAGCAGCCACAAAGAGGTCGGCGATGAACCGCGCGTTCTCCTCCATGTTGATGGATCCCGCATGGAGTCACAACAGCACTACGCCGGTCCTGGAGGAGACACCCGCTTGGACATGCAGGTTCTGGCCCTGCGACGGCGCAAGCTGGATGACAGCGCGCTCGCCGACCCGCGACCACCCCTCCGTGCGCGACAGGTACAAGTTGAAGTTGGTCTCGTCCTGCTACACAATCATGTCCCCCCGCGCGATGTACTCGTTGAGTTTTTTGGCAAATGTCTTGCGTTGTCCTTGCTCAGCGCCATGCTCATCGTTGCCTTCTCGATCCGTAGCTTTTTGGCACTGTACATCATGCCCTGGAGCGCCCGATGAGCCGGTGATTTGTCCCCCACAACGCTCATGTCGCTGCACAGGCGGTCGCACATGTCCGTCAGCGTCATGCGACAGTCCTTGTCCAGATACTCCTCGAGCTAGCACATGACCTCCATCGTCATCTTGACGCAGAATCGGCGCACACCGCCGCGTTGCTTAGGGGGCGTGCCGTCGTCGAGAATCGCCCTTCGGGCTGTTGTGTAGGGAACATCGTTGTGCATGGCCGCTAGCTTCCAGTCACCGCCCTCGCGAAAAACGCGAACGACGCGCTCTTTTGCGAGTTGTCGCTCATGCGCCGTTGCTTTGGATAAAGTGAAGGCGTCGTTGGCATTTTAAAAATGCTCCACTAAATGCATTGAGCGCATGCCTACAAGTTCTGCCTTTCTCGTCCATTCACTGCAGTTTTTTCCTGGCCACTCAATCTCCCAAATGCTCGAAAATACAAATTTGATACGATCTTTCACTTTGGCTGGGAAGCGTGATGAGCAGATTGTGGCCACTTGGGAATGCCCTTTTTTGGTAACAGATTTTGTACCGTCACTATCCCGTTTCCACTTTGTTCTGGAAACTTGCCAACTTGGCCGGGAAATGGTGTACATGTACTGTATACAGTCGCTTGCCCTCTGCGCGCAAGCATGGACGCGAGGAGATCTGCCTTTGCCTTACATGGTGCTGTGATTTCTGCGTTGTGCGCGTACGTGCGTTGGCCGTTGGTCGTGAGTCTCACGAGCGTCACCTCCACGTCCGTCCCGTTGCCTGAGCGCGGATGCACGAATGGCTTGAAGACCCGGCTGTAGAGCGTGTGCGTGTTTACGCCCAGGTGGCAGGACGTGCCCTTGGCGAGGCACTCGCCCACGCTCACACCGTAGATATTGAGGTTGCTCGTGTCGATGCATAAGCTGCGCCCGTCGAGCGGAGGCCGGCGAGGATAACTGGAAGCCGCTTGCTCTATATGATCACCGGCGCGTAGTATGCTTGTGTAACGAGGGTCAGTGACAGCGAGGTGGGGCTATACAACGAGAGAACGAGGCAAGCCAGCGTAGCTGAAAGCCTGAGCGTACTGGGAAGGCGCAAATGGTCGTACGAGAGAGTGCTGGACAGCGTGAACGTGCAAGGTGGATCAAGACGATGATATTGCCAAGCTGGCCATTGTGTGTATCTATCGTCCAGTCAGTGAGCGTGAGGTTCGATAATGCCTCTGTGTCCAGCTGAGGAGGTCATTCACGCTACTAGAGGTGTGAAGTATGTCCCGAAGATTCGCTGTGAGAAGGTCAGTGCATCAAGGCGCTGATGCAGGCGTGAAGCGGCCGAGGTGTCTCCGGTGGTGATGTAGCTGGTTAGCGCTTGATGTTCGTGATTTATACGGACAGCATGAAGAACAGTAGTGGCTTATTGCGTCGAGTGAGCATGCGATGAAGCAATCTTACCGGCTCGTCGATGGAGTGACAATGCGCGTCTGGATGTCCACGATGTAAAGATTGACGTCAGCAAATGCGCGGACAATGTTGGCTAGCCACTCTGTTTGATTGCGGAGCGAGGCGATCAGGATTGTTTTCTGGATACAACACGCTGGGTCTCCTTGCGACGTGTAACTCGTGAGTGGCAGGATTGTCTGGCAGTCCATCTGTCCGATGATGTACCCCAGCCACTTCGAGCCAAAGGCGAGGTGCCGAATTGTTGGCTACGTCCAAATCTTGTGTGGACCACGCCGTAAGTTGAAGTTGATCCGATTTCCACTCCACTCCACTCCACTCCACTCCACTCCACTCCACTCCACTCCACTCCACTCCACTCCACTCCACTCCACCGCCGACGCTGCCGCCACCACCACGCAGACTTCCGTGGCTGGGATGCAGTACGGACTCGATCAATTCGCGGTAATTGGTGATCTTGTTCTTGCTGATGTGTTAAGCGTCAACTGTCACCAATGCCATCACCAAATTTTCGACAGTGACAACGTAACTGAATCACAATCTGGCCGTTAAAAGTTGCTCAGCTGTTTGACGTGCTGGCATTCGTCTCCGGACTGAGGCTTCTGCTAATTTTTCTAAATCCGCCGCTCGTAGTCCACGTCACGTAGGTGCTGAAGTGTGCGCCGAACGGAGCCTGTGTATCGCCCGAAAAGCGAGTATAGAGCCTGTTGGACCCCAAATATGAGTCTGCACTGCCAGGCAGTGCATTCGTCGCCTACCGGTGCGGCAACCTGTGATAGTATAGTAGCTAAGTCACAGCTGACGGTCGCTGACACCAGTGCTTGTTTTACGATAGCCGAGATAAAAGTTGACCGTGTTTGTTGTGAGGAGTTACTGTTCTTGATCGCAGGAGATGCCGCTGCTTGATGCCATATCATCACCCATTGCTCGAACTGTGGCTCTCCCAGGACGCTTGCCGCCCGGGTAAGCGAATGATGCTCATGAGCGGACAGTCCACGTTGAGATCGTTGATGCGGAACAAGACGTTTACAAGTATGAGAATCAGTCGAATAAGAACGTCTTCCTTATGGAATTGGCTGAACGGTGGTGACGAATAAGAAGTAGATAGCTTCGTGTTCGTTCTAGTCCAGCTCCACGCGAGCTAACACATTACAAACAAACAAGAACGACGCGACTAAGACGGGTGTGGAGCCCAGTCGTGACTCGGGTTCATCTAGTTGCGGCGCACGCGCGTCTTGCACGACGAGCTGGTGGGCGCGCTCGTGGTCGCGGCCGGCGCCTCGATGGTCGCCTCGGGGGCTTCCGTGGTCGTGGTGGTTGTGTCATCGTCCTCCTCGCTGGCTTCCGAGTCCGCCTCCGCGTCAGCCTCGTCGTCCGCCGACGAAGCGGTCGACGGGGCGGCGGTGGTCGTGGCCGGAGCCGACGTCGTGGAGGTCGGAGCAGCAGTCGTGGCGGTCGGAGCGGCCGTGGTGGCGGTCGGGGCGGCGGTCGCGGTAGCAGGAGCCGCCGTGGTGATGGTCGAGGTTGAGGATGAGCCCGAGGTCGTGGCGGAGCCCGAGCTGGCGCCAAGGTCCGACGGGATGCCGTCCTCCACTGAGACGCCGTTGAAGGCGAGGATGTCCTGCACGCCCGAGACCATGGCGACGGCGCTGCCGTCGTTGGAGAGCGTGAGCTGGCCGAAGTGGAACTCGTAGCTCGAGGCGGCGCCGCCGCTGTTCGTCACGGTCTTGGTGAGCGCGAGCGTGTCGTCGCCCGTGCTGTAGTAGAGCGAGAAGTCGCTGGACGTGACGGCGATACCGAAGTTGTACCACGTGTTGGTCTCGAACTCGGTCTCCCACTTGACGTCCAGGCTGCCGCCCGTGTAGAAGATGAGCATGGGCGGGTCCACGGACGCGTCGATGCGGATCTCGAACGAGTGCGACTCCGGGAAGACGACTTGCCATGAGTACTTGTTGGTGTATGCCTCCTCCTTCATGAGGCTGAAGCGGAAGAAGGTGGTGCCCGACGAGCCGCTCTCGATGTTCTGCACGAGCTCCGAGCGGCGGAAGTTCGTCTGCCCGCCAAAGATGGCGTACTCGTCCACGGCGATGTTGATCACGCCCGTGTCTTCGTTGAAGCCTGGCGAGCGGCCGGTCTGGTCAATCGTGACCCAGTCAGCCGGGTCCGCCGTGCCGTTCTGGCGCTGCGTCAGGATGTGCGTCAGGAACTTGTCCGTCAGCGTCGCGACCGTGATGTCGTCGCCGCGGCCGTCCCAGGGCAGCGGCTCGTTGTCGGCGCGCGCGGTGGACGCGAACAGCGCGCTGGCGCCCATGGCGACCACGACCAGCAGAGAGGAGAGCTGCATGGTTTACTGTTAGACCGATGGAGCCGAGAGAAAGGAGAGGGAGGGAGCTCGATGCCGGGGCCGGAGCAAAATGGGCAATGGCCGTCGCCCGGGACTGGATGCAGCCCAATGATGCCCGCTATTGTACTGCGTGAACTGGTTGTAAAGGTGCTTGTCGACTGACAAGCTGTTGGCTTTCGCCCATGTGGTGCCGCGGAACAGGAGCGGCTGTTTCGCTGGTTCATACAAAATCCAAGATAATGGCGGGCGAGTCGCGACGCGACGAGGGGATGCGGCCGCGCCACCTGGCTCACCCAGCTGGGACTGAAGCAGATGCCGTAAAGTCGACGCCATTGTTGAATTCGCTTACGAAAGGCCAGTATACCTAGAATCGATTTGGTGAGTTAGTAGAAAGTGAAACTTATGGACTACAGGGAGAATGTGCCCGACAGCGGTTGTCACTGGGGAACGCGGCCCTTGCTCATCTTGATGAAGCCGATGGCGAGAGGGAGAACCGAGGCCTCCTGTCCTGAAATAAATGCCCATGGAGACAGCGCGTGTCTATTCCAGTGCGATTTTGCTGGTGCGCCAGCAGGTGCGGCATCTTTACCGTTGAGTCAACCGGGGACGGGACTTGCTGCTGTTTACTTATGAGCATGGGGTGATGGATGACTGACCTATTTGATCACGACTCGTGATTCATGAGACCTTGGTGCGTTCGAGAGATCATCTTCTCGTGACTCGACGCAATTGTAGAGCCATTAGATGGCGTAGTGGCGACGGAACTGAAGAAGCAGCGAACGGTTCAACATCAATTGCATTTTGTATTGCAAACGTCACGGTACGACTGGTACTCAACCGTACTCCTGAGAGCACTCACACGCGGCAATGCGGGTGTCTTTAGTGCAGCAGCAGTGACGATTAACTAGTTGCGGCGCTTGCAGTTGGCCGGGGACGGGGCCGTCGTGGCGACAGGCTCCTCGTCGGTGGCGCTTTCAGCAGCGCCCGAGGCCTCGCCCTTGACCTCCGAGCCCGAGGTGTCGGTTTTGGTGTCGGTGGCAGCCGAGTCGGCGGCTGAGGCAGCAGTCGAGTCAGCGGTGGAGGCAACAGTGGAGGTAGCGGCCGACGCACCATCGACAGAGCTCTCGACCGACACACCATTGTACGACACAATGTCTTGGTTGGCGTTCATCACGGGCTGGCTACCGTCGCTCGAGAGCGTCAGCGCACCGATGTGAAACTCGTACGAGGTCGAGAACTCGCTGACCGTGCCATGCGAGGCCACAAGTTTGAGCTCGTCGTCGCCCTCGCTCGTGTAGAAGTCGATCGAGGTGTTGGTCGTCGTGCCCTTGCTGATGGCGATGCCGAAGTTGTACCACGTGCCGGGCACGAACTCGGTCTTCCACTTGGCGTCCCACGTGCCGTTGTTCAGGTAGATGAGCATGGGCGGGTCCAGCGTCGCGTCCACGCGAATTTCGAACGTGTGCGACTCGGGGAAGATGAGCTGCCACTGGTACGGGTTGAGGAACGCCTCGTCCTTCTTGAGGCTCGCGCGGAAAAAGGTCGGACCGTCCTCGTTGCCCTCGATGAACTGCACGAGCTCCGAGCGGCGGAAGTTGTACTGCGTCTTGAAAATGGACGAGTTGTCGACGGCGATGTTGATCACGCCCGTGTCGTCGTTGAACGCCGGTGAGCGGCCGGTCTGGTCGATCGTCACGTAGTCCGCCACGTCGCCAGTCACGTTGTTGTCGCGCATGGTCAGGATGTGCGTCAGGTACTTGTCCGTGATGGTGGCAACGGTCAGATCCTGTCCATGGCCGTCCCAGGGCAGCGGCATGTAGGTCTGTGCGTTGACCGCCGAGACGAGCACGGCGGCAGCGCCAGCGAACACGAGGGAGAGCTGCATTGTCGTTACCTCGGTGACTGTGAGCGGACTGGAGCGCGAGCGAGCAAATTCGAGAATGGATAGGCCAGCAGACTCGTCGGCGGGCCGCAGCAAACGGTCCGCCAATCGTCACAGATACCAGCGCTTGGTGCCGGACAATGCTGCGCTGCTGAATTACAGTAATAACCCCGGACTTGGCGCCGATCTCGTCTCTACACCGAGTGATTCGCCTGCTTGCCATGCGCTGCGGCAGGAGGCGCGTGCCATTTGCCGCCACAATTTGCAGGACGACTGTTCATCTCAAGTCGGGATCGGTAACACCGACCAGCGCTGATCAATTGATCTGTCCGCAGACCAGACCGTAATCTCCCGGAAGCCTCTATAAATACATATTTTAGTGGGACTAGCAACTTCAAGGCTGCCCAATTCAATACAGTCACAGTTAGTTATAAACTGTATAATCGAATACCCTCTGTTTATGCGATAAATAATGTGAAGCAGATTAGTCGGTCGACTTACTGTGCTCGCTCTTATCTGATGGGCACCCCTCGCATAATCATGTTGTGCAATTGTACAATAATATATTTATAAAAGCGATGTAAACTGGCTGAATATCCGCCTCAAGGTCGCGTTTTGCAAGTGCGAAGAGTAGATGTTCACGTCGTGTATTGAAAAATGTGCGGCTTGGGTCGGCAAATCCGCTGCTTTTTGCCTGTTCGAATTGACGTGTGAACAGATCGCTCAAGATAATATGCGGTATGAAAATGACAGCTCTGGACACTCTCCACTATGCAAACGAGTAATGTTTGGGCTGTTGCAGATATCTATGCCTTGTGCCACCACCCGCAACGAATGTCTAGGACCCCACGCCTTCAGTAACACCATCGGCTCCGAGCGTCGAGAAGTTTGCTCGTGCTCTCAACGACGCGCGCAAGCTGGCAAGATCCAGCGTAAGAGGTGTTCAATTTGGTTGTTAATGCAGTTAACAGTAGAGTATACCGGACATGCCGACATGATACACACACGCACTTGTGACGACCACGAGATTCTCTACTGTTTAGCTGCCTAACGCCGTCAACAGGAAGCTGGTGCAATCGACAGATGCTTGCGGCGAACGCTGCTGCTGCTGGGAATGCGGAACGAGCGAAGGCTACCAGTCTCCCGGATCACCGAGACTAACGAGGTGAAATGATCCGTTAAGTGCCTCTTCGCTTGGACAATTCAAAAGATTGGTGTTCTCGCCCGAGATACCAACACGCACGGTTGCATTCTGCATTTGGTGGACTCTCGATACTGCACGAGTGGATCAGACGACGCGTCAAGGATCCTCGGTCCTTGCGACTTTCAATGAAATGAGAGAGCGCGATTTCTCGGCGTTGAGTGGATCAAATCCTCGGCGTTGAGTGGACCAAATCCTCGGCGGACAACCAGCTTCTTCGTCAGTGCAAGATTTGCAACAAGCGTGCTCCGAACCAACCTGAACTGTCCGTGAATGCACGTGACGCTGCGCGGAAGGACAAGAGGCGACCGCCATTTGTTTATTACACTTCGAAGTACAGCGCTCTCAAAGGATATCCAAATTGTACCTGCGCAACGTCCTATCCACACACACCAACTGCGTGGATGCTGCGCTACGATGGTGACGCTGTCCACGCGAAGAAGATGATGCCACCAACTATACTGTTGCTCAGTAACTCTCTTGCCTTTGTATTCTATAATCGATCCATGTCGTTCGACATGAGACCACCACAACGAGCATCATACAAGAAAAACGCACGCCCCGCGTCTCAATGTGCCGCTCATTTCTGCGTTCACCTCCCGGTGGTCACTTCGCAATACGTACAAAAGCTCGCGGGGGCCTGGCACTACACCAGTAGTGGTCGAACACCACCTCCGCACAATGGATGATATCCGCCGCCCCCCACCGCTGACTACCTCATCGTCGACACCAGCACAGACTGGGCAGCAGCGATTGAAGCCGCTCTCACTCAAAGCCTCGCACGTCGACCAGCCCCAGCGGGTGAAAAACAACACGCACGACGGTCGTCGGGAAAGTCGACTGCGCGCTGCCGGCGTTGCGTGCTGGACGTGGCTCTCCACCAAGCGTTTCGACATGTTCACGCTCGAGACACCTCAAGTCAACAGCATTCCGGGCGCTCAGCAACCATCGGCGGCCAACTACTCCGTGGTTTGCATTGATGGGTTCGACCTAACAGTGTTTTTTCACTACTAAGAACTATTAATCGAGATCACTGTTCATAACAGCTGTTAGGCTACAACACTAGTGCTCAAAAGTCCTGTCGGTCGGTGCACTGCCACCGTTATATCTTCAGTCTAATGATGGCGAGCCCACATCGTTTCCACTTGAGTACGAACCGCTGTCAGTCCTAGTTCCCGTCGAACAGTAAGTGCTGGCGGACCACGCCTCTTGAACGCATTTGAGGCAGAACCGCAGCGCCATCGTCTCGCGAGCATATCTCCCGATAAGAAAATGCAGCCGCTCGGTGCAGGCCTTGCACACTTGCCGGTCGCATCCGGCGCACACCCGCGTGGGTGTCAGTCGACGCTTTCGACACAAGCAAACGCGGCACGCGGGTGTTTCTAGTCGTGATACGCTGTCCTTCGCGGCCGGTTGCTTAGGCGATTCTCGGATTGCGTCGGTCAGCTTCGCCTGCAGGGCCTTCGAGACACCCAGCGTCTCCAATCTAGCGATCACGCGCCAGATTGGGTGCATGAGCTTGGACGCCACCCATGCAGGCGTTTTACCGCCCAGACGAACGCGAGACTGTACCTTCAAGTCAGTGCGCGTGCCGCCATCCGTGGCGCGCATGAGGAACGTCGCGTACATCTCTCCACGAACATACTGGGTGTCCACGGCCGAGGATGAGATCAAATCGCCGATCTTGGCATCATCGACTAGCATCGAGCACGAGACTCTGAACACCACCAGCTCGCCGTTGGCGTCTTCGAGAGACCCGGAAACCTCAAAGAGAAGGTACTCGCGCACCGTGAGTAGCGTCTTGATGGCCATACGCATGACGGAAACGAAGTGGGATGAGTCTTCGGGAGTCGGACGCTCACTGATCTGCAGAATGCCGCCATCCATGAAGCGGTCGCCAAACACATGCGTGAGCACCGCACGTCGCTGGTTGTTCGACTCGACACCCACGAACGGGTGGGCGAACGACGCCAGCGTCGTGGACATGGTCCCGTTCATCAGCGCATGCATCGGTGACCCGTTGGTTGTGTACACCTTGAACGGTGGATCCTGCTGCTGCATGGCGAGCTCGTACCGCTGACCGTTAGGCGTAGGCTCCGTGATGCTCCGGTCGAAGTCATAGTACCACGAGTCGTGCTTCTGGAGCGTGTACAGCACTTCCTGGCGGCAGATGTCGCGCCAAGATGCGAGCTCTGCCGATGAAAACGGGGGTGTCATGCTGCTCTGGTGACTCATTTGAAGGCCGATGGCGAATGCTCGACTGGGCAAACGATCTGTTGAGACCCTTGTTGCGCCGAAATCGGAAGTGAGTTCGGACCAGTGCCTGGGCAATTTGCTTCTCCACCCGCGTGAGTCACGAGCGCACTAAATGACTACTATCGTTTTACTAGTAGAACGATGCAGGAACGCTTCGTAAACCCCTCATCTCCATCTTTCACCAGTGGTGTCACAATGTCAGGGTGTGACAGGATATCCCATTGGCCGAGTTGTAGCGTGTTTGTTCCGCAGACCCAATCGCGATGTCGATCTGATCACGGTCTCATTTAGGTGACAAGTCTGCCGCGTCCTCGCCTAAACAGGAGCTTGGGTTTCATCCTTATACAACTTCAAGGCGCGGGTGCCACTCAGTCTGCAATTCCATGTCCATTGGAACGCGCTTGACCCGCTAGCAGAGTGCAGAGCGAGGCGTGGACACACAAACGTCGTGGCCTCGTTTTGCAGGACTTGCTCGTCCACGTGCACTTGTATCCACGTCATTAGGACTTCCGGTTGATGATTCTCCAAATGCGTCAGCGCCATCAAGCCCCGTCTTCATCAGTTTAGCCGACGGGTCAACCCCATCGCTTGACGATGAGAGCATCGCTTCTTCTGATAGCGCGCATCTCGTGGTCAGAATACAGTACACGCGGCGCGCTTATGACTCTCATGTCACCAGTCTCGCCCGTATTTATCTCCGCGCCGTCCCCGAGAAACGATGTGCAGGTCGATACCGTGGTCCTTCTTGGATGGCCAATCACCTCCATCGGGTCTCCACCGGTGTGTCTTCTCAGTGGACGTCACTCGAAGCATACCGCACACTTGAGGGCGGGCTTACCCACCCGCGATCCGCTTCTCTTCACAACGTTGTGTGTGTTCACTGTCATATCCCTCTGCAGCATCGACGTCAAAACTGGTTTCGCTCATGTTCGAACCCATTGAGAGCGACAGCGTCGCTTCTTCGGCAGCGACCTTGGAGGTTGCGGCGATCTCCACCTTGTCCAGAGCGCGATTCAATCGTTTGAGCTGCTTGATCATTGCACGCACGTGGGCGGGTTTGATGGGCACAACCACCGCCTGCACGGAGAGCTGCTGCAGAACGAGCAACAACGCCGCAGATTCCTCCATCAGAGTCTGCACAACTTGTTTGAGCAACCCTCTGTGTGCCTTCAGTTTGTGCTCAATGCTCTCCAGCCGACTTGTGTGCTTGCGCTCTCGCTTCTTCAGCAGCTTCTCGCGGATCAATAGCATCTTCAGCAATTTGACGCTCACGTCGCGGATCTCGTCCAGCTCGCGCCGCACGCCTTGTTTCTCCTGCTCCCACTTGGAAATTTCATAATCAAACTGTTCGTGGTCGCACGCGATTTGATTCTGCATGTCTCGCACGTGCCCTTCCAACCAACCGATGCGCTCCTGGTACACCTTCATGGACTGCCGCGGCACCATTCGTCGTAGTGCCTGGTTGACCATGTCTTCGCGGACCAGCTGCTCTTCCAGCAGCATTTGCAGCCTTGTTTCAGTCTGTGATGCTGCCTCAGCCTGTTCCTCAAACGCCATTTGCCATTGGAGAGCCCGCAGATCAGCTTCTTTGGCGATAGCAGTGAGATCCAGCAGTTCACGGGTTGGGTCATGGAGAACTCGTTCGCTCGACGCTTTCGTTGGCGCGAGTGAAGGCAGCTTGACAGCCTGCTGGTTCGATTGCCGGAAAATATGAGCTGCAAGGTCCTCATTTTCACATCGAAGCCTCTCCATCTTGGAGCTCATATCTTCGATCGCAGCGCACACCTTTTTTTGCTCGTCTTCATGACACACTATGCAACACAGGTAAAGAAACATCACGAGGTGAGCCAATAGGCCACGGCGTTGAGGATAAACGAGGTTGAACACTCACACTCGCGCTGGTCGGCTTCCTGCCGTTGGTGACGCAAGACTTCCTGCAACCGTTCGCACTCCTGCAGATGTGTCGCTTCCAGCAGCTGCAGTCTGCTTTCGCACTCGTCGCGGAATGCGGCGAACCGCTCAGCCAGCGCTTGCTTCTCCGTCGCTCGTTGGCATTTCCATTCGTCAAGCGCCAGTCTCCACTGCGCCACAACGGACGTAACACGTTCGGGAGCAAGCGCCCGCTTCGCGGATATCATTTCGTTGACGCTGGCCAGTCGACATGCCGCGGCAGGCACCGCTTCCGCGATTACCTCCGAGATTTCGTAAACCGCTCGCACTAGGCTCTTGGTCACAGACTTGTTGTCCCGTGCTTGTCGCTCCACATCTTGCTGCATCCAGCTCAGCGCTCGCCTCGCGTCGTCTTGTAGCGTGTTGGTGACAGAGTCAACTTGTTTGGTCACTTGCTCTTGCTGTTGGTCCGCAGCAACTTCTTGGTCGCGAAGGGACCACGCGTCGCTGTCGTCCGAGTCGATTGCTAGCCGTCAGATAAAGAACACTCGAGTATCAGTCTCCGCCGACGCGATCCACCTTCTTCTCAACCCAAGCACTTCGAACCTGAAATACCAGAGAGACCCGATAGCTGAGACAGCGCCAACGCGTCCTCGCCGTCGCTTTCATCCTCTTCCTCATCTTCGTCCTCGCCTCGCACCTCCGTCTGGCCCTCAGCAACCGGCAACTTACGCGTGTCTTTAGAGGGCAAGTCACGTGTATATGACACTCCGGAGTTCCACAAGAACGACGCGTTCTCCTTATCTCCGTCGTCCTCACTGATCGCGTCGATGCCGGCGTCGCACGCACTGGCCAGATGCTGCGGCGGCTTTGTCGCCTCGCGCCGCCGGCGGACGCTCTGGATCGCGGCCTGCAGCTCGCGCGCCGCCTTCTGCAGCTGGTCAGGGACAACCGCGGAGGTAATTGGGGCGTCGCGGGGCAGCATCGTGCGTGCCATCCCTGTTATTCCCACGCTTCCGTTGGTGCGGTTGGCCGCCTTCTCAGACTTGGGGGCGTTGGTTGAAGTGGTTGGCTTGAAGGGTCGTCAAACGTCTAATTTATTGGTTAAAATGATCGCAATAATGTTTAACACTGGAATGGGATTGGATAAATATGGGAGCCATGCGAGCAGACGCTAGAACTAATTACACTTGGAGGCGATGACAATCGGAAAATAACAGTTATGCATTTGCGTTGCACGCAGATCCAGACGACTTCGCCACGGCTCCGAGCCTCGGGCACCAGGGGCATCTGAGCAAGGTGCAAACTCATTAGGACGATGACGACGAGATGGCTGGGATTAGATTGCCAAAACACCGCGAAGACGGCTCGGCATGTCTGCAGGCCGAAGAACAGACCGTCAAGCGCATGCACTGGATATCATAGGGAGAGAGCCTCTCGACAGGTCTATGGAAAGTGAGACTTTGACGCTGTCCCAGAGCCACAGCCTCGACCAACAGATTTAGTCGAATTCAATGCAATCGTTATTGTCATACGCACCAAGCCTTCGTGAAGCGCGAGGACGTCATACAAGTCGCTTCGTCCTCGGTGGAAAATCCAGAGCACCCGTCCTCGACAGAGTGACGGTGCGGTGGTAAAGCTGGCTTTTCCCACTGCGCGAAAAGCACAGAAACTGGCGCAAATAACATGCACACAACTAGATCAAGGTGAAATGGTCACTCAGTAACTTTAATTAAAAACTTCAAATGCACCTGTTTTTGATATTTTGACGCAAATTGCGGGCATGCGACCGAGCGCCGTTTTCTCACAGTCGGCGTGCACCCACCTCCCCATTTCGCCCAACGTTTCGTCCCGACACTAGCCTCTGCACTCCAAATAACCTGCGGCCGTGGCGCTCGCTGCTGGCTGTTCACTCGCCCTGTGCGCTTCCCCCCGCCCGCTGCGTCGACTAGAAGCTGCGTGTGTCGCGATGGACTCGGAGCTGCTGGAGCGCGTCGAGAAATGGGCCAAGGAGGCTCCCGCCAAGGTGACGACCTTTACTGATTGGTCGGAAATGGGGTGTTTCACGACGCTGACCGCCGTTCTTGCGCTCTGTTTCTGCCTCCAGACCCTGCTGTCGTTTGCGGACGACAAGGGCGCGATCACAGCGTCCCTTACATGCGGGGTGCGTCGTTCACAACGTTCTACCAGGTCAAGCAGTGAGCCGTACTGACAATAAAACGTCTGTGAATGACTGCAACGACAGGACCTCAACCGCAAGATGCAGAACCTCGCGGTGCTGCTACGCGCGACGCCCGCGCAGCATCCTAAAGGGTGCGTCTATCATCTCTAGTGTGCTGTGTAATCCATCACCGTTAACCAATTGTGTTATCGTCGATGCTATTAGGCTTGGGCTGCAGCCTGGCGCGACCGTTCTGCTTGTATATCCGCCGGGCTTGGACTTCATCGTCGCCTTCCTTGCGTGTCTACGCGCCGGCGTCGTTGCTGTCCCCGTGTATCCGCCAGGTGCGTTGCCTTCGCATGTATATTGCCCTACTTCCTGCATGACGTTGGCTCAACTGGAGGTGTATATGATGGATCACAGACCCGCGCAAGATGAAGAAGGACATCAGCATGTTCATGGCGGTCGCGCAAAGCTCGCGCGCGCAAGTAGCGCTCACGTGCGCGCAGTACGCGTACGTCAAGAAGATCGCGGCCATTAAGCAGAAGCTGACGCTGTCTTCGCAGCTCCCGTGGCCCGAACACCTCAAGTGGATCCCGACGGACGACTTGGTGGACGCCAAAGGGGCCGCAGATGCGCTCGGGTCCGCGCTCAGCTACCCACGCTCAGAAGACGTGGCGTTCCTGCAGTACACTTCTGGCTCGACCTCGGCTCCTAAGGGTGTTGTGCTCACACACGGCAACCTGACGCACAACCTGCGCACCATCAGCTCGGCTTTACACGCTGGGCGAGACACAGTTGTGGTCTCATGGCTGCCGCAGTACCACGACATGGGACTCATCGGTGCCTACCTCGGCACGATCTTCAACGGCGGCACAGGTGTGTACTTGTCGCCATTCAGCTTCATCAAGAACCCATGTCTGTGGATCCAGCTCATCTCGAAGCATCGCGCGACCCACTTGCAGGCGCCGAACTTTGCGTACGCGCTGCTCGCGCGGAAGGCGGACCAGCTGCACGCCGACTCATCGATCGATCTGTCGTGCGTGCGCCACATGATCAATGGCGCCGAGCCCATCCAAGGCGATGCCATGGACAGCTTCTACCGCGTGTTCTCGCCGTTTGGCCTTCCTGCTGGCGTTCTCAAGCCCACGTACGGACTCGCGGAGCACACCGTGTACGTCTGCGGAAGCGGATCGCAGCGTGTGTGGGTGGACAAGCCCGCACTCGAGCGCGACGGCGTGCTTAAAGTGGTGCCCGCTGAGAAGAAGTCCGGTGGCGAGCTGAAGGAGATGATTGGCTGCGGTGCGCCGTCCAAGAAGGACCACGGCATTGACTTGCGCATCGTTGATCCGGAGACGGGCGCGGAAAAGAAGGAGGGCGAGACAGGCGAGATTTGGATCTCCAGCGCGTCCAAGGCCCGCGGGTACTTTGGCGACGAGATGCGCGCACTGTCCGAAGAAACTTTCCAAGCAAAGCTGTCATATTCGAATGATGGCGTGTACCCGTCGACCACATTTATGAGGACGGGTGACCTGGGCGTGCTGTACAACGACGAGCTGTTCATTTGTGGCCGCATGAAGGATTTAGTGATCATCCGCGGCCGGAACCACTACCCACAGGACATCGAAGTGACTGCAGAAGGCCATGCTGAACTTCGCCCGGGATGCTGTGCTGCGTTCGCATACAGCACAGGCGGCGCCAGTGATGGCGAGGACGAACAACTTGCTGTCGTCGCGGAGCTTCGTGACCCCGAGATCTCGCACAAAGCGAGTTTGTGCGGCAAGATCCGTGCTGCGATTGCGCGCGAGCATGGTGTACGCGCGACACTGATCGTGCTGCTGCCTCCGCGCTCGATCCCGAAGACTACGAGTGGGAAGATCTCGCGGTCGCGCTGCAAGCAGGCACTTAAAGCCAAACAGCTAAACGTCTTGTACCGCAACGAAGATATGATCGGAGGTGCCGACCTCGATATTGACGGTGAGGATATCAGTGATGTTGATGGCGTTCGGGATGAGACTATGGACCGCGGCACCAAGAGTCACAACGGGGCGGTCGCGCCGGAAGGGGGAGAGAAGCGATTGCCGTCGGTCATTACGGGCGAATCCCCCGATCGAGTATATGCCGTGCTTCTCGGTGAATTAGCGCAGCTGCTTGGTGTCGACCAGCACGACGTCGACGTGAACATGCCTCTGCAGGAGCTCGGGCTGGACTCGATGGCGCTGACGCAGTTGCAGGGCATCATCAACCAAAAGTTTCACGTGCACGTGGACGAGCAGCTGCTGTACGGCGAGACCACGTCGTTTGTGGATCTCCACGCCGCGCTCTGCGGTCTTCCAGCGGGTCAAGCTCGTTCCAATGGACACGGAGCCGCAGGCGGCGCAGCATCCGCGCCTGGAGGTGTTGGGGGCAAGAAACCCAAGCTCCTGTGTGGATGCATCGCCTGCTAACGGCTCAACAGACCAGTCGATTGAATGAGGCTGTGGTTGCATTCGAAGGACGAAAGCATCGCTGGTTTGCGCAACAACTCGGACGTGAACAGTAATACAGCGCATCCCAACTGTCGAAATGTCGTTCGCATTCGCGATTACGCCGGGCGCCG
Organism: Phytopythium sindhum; assembly: GCA_023334395.1. Taxonomy (NCBI): domain Eukaryota; phylum Oomycota; class Peronosporomycetes; order Pythiales; family Pythiaceae; genus Phytopythium; species Phytopythium sindhum. The sequence continues at coordinate 6,111 of JAASGW010000455.1, read as the reverse complement.
GCGCAGAGATTTCAAATCTTGTCCCACCCCGAGCCTCCGTCGCCACTGATAAAAGACGGGGACAAAGAGTTTGTGAAGCAGCAGCACGTCATTAGCTCCTCATCGGAAGATAAATCACAAGTACACCGACCTCTAAATCGCGACGTGCCGATCGACCTAACTCACTTTTGATTTCGCCGCAGCAGTGTACGCCCCGAAAGCTCGTTCGCCCAGTCGAGCAATCGCTATCAGCCTCTGGATGAGTCACCCAACCAAGCGACACCACCATTTTCACCGGCAGAACTAGCGTCATGGCGCGACATTTGCCGCCAAGAAGTGCTGTACGTGTTAAAGAGCCACGACTCGTGGTACTATAACTTCGAGCAGAGCGTGGCAGAGCCCGCACCAGACGGACTGCGATACGAGCTTTCCATGCAGCAGCAGGACCCACCGTTCAAGGCGTACACAACCAGCGGATCGTCGATCCACATGCCGATGCACGGGACCATGCCCACGACACTTGTGTCGCTCGCCCACGCGTTCGTTGGCGTCGAATCCGACTACCAGCGGCATGCGTTGCTCGCCCACATGCATGACGACAGGTTCCTTGACGGCAGTATACTGCAGATCAGCGAGCGCCCGACAGCTGAGGACCCGTTCCACTTCGTCGCCGTCTCACATATGACTGTCAAGACGCCGCTTCTTGCGGTGCGCGAGTATCTTCTCTTCGAGGTCTCCGGGTCTCTCGAAGATGCCAATGGCGAGCTGGTGGTGTTCGAGGTCTTGTGCTCGATGCCCGCTGACGCTCTCAAGGTCGGTCAGCTCTTGACCGCATTACCAGGCAGCTTTAGCGTCCAGCATATGCGTGGGGAGTTTTACTCGATGTTTCTCATGCACGGTATGGGTAGCTACAGTACCGATAGTCATCCCGCAGGTGCCACAACGGAGTGGAAAGCGCTTTAACCAAGCGCGAGATCGAATGCAGATTGTGTCCCCCCGTGTAGAGAGCTTGCACATCCTGCGTTCACGCCGTCGACTACTACGAAGTGCGTACGTACGCCGGACGTGCTGGGGAACAGACAGGGCAACCTCTTGCTTCATTACTGCAGCTCCTCAGACGTTGAGTTGAGTCTCATGCAGTGGCACTCTGTTGAGCTGGTGTGCCTGCGTGCACTCGCGCGAGACCTCAGCAAGCCGCATTGCGATCTGAGTAATGCCGAGTACCTGCGTCACGACACCATTGTGAGTGGGACGATCCCACTCATGCGGTCACTGACTAGAAATCCCAGGCTAAGTGAGCCCCTCGCCTGCGCACTAGTCGACAGGCCTCCCTCGCTCGTGTACTAGTCACCATTCCGCAATGAGCGACCCGAAGGCGCTGTTCTCGCACGAGGCGCTGGCGTCCTGGAGCCGTATCTGCCGCCAGGAGGTGCTCGAGGCTGTGCACAAGCGCGACTCGTGGTACTACGAGTTCGAGCGGCACGTGGCGGTCCCGGGGCCGGACGGCCTGCCCTACGAGCTCCTGATGGAGCGACACGATCCGCTGTAGCGCGCGTACGTGACCAAGGCGTCGGTCATGCACACGCTGATGCACTTCTCACCGCCAGCGCCGCTCACGTCCGTCGTCCACGGGTGCGTCGGCCTCGAGTCGAGCTACCAGCATCGAGCCTTGCTCGCGCACATGTTCGGCGACAGCTTCGTGGACAGCGGCATCTTGCAGATCTCGGAGCGGCCGGCGCCAGCCTGCCGTGTCTGCCTGCGCAAGAAACGACCGTTTGTGAAGATGAGAGTATACATGGGCTGCGAGCGAGAGGTGTGCAAGTCCTGCACGCAGCGGCTGCACCGTCGCGCCCAACAAGCACGAGGCAGTCAAGCTGCGGTTCTGCCGGCTCTGTGTCAAGGAGGTGCTGTCCGCCGGCGGCCACTTGGACGCCGCGACCACCTCCAGCGGGTCGAGCACGAGCGGCAACAACAACGACGCGGTCGAGACGCAGGCGTAGGGGTATTAATAGCAGAGCACCACTGAGGACGAGAGCAGCCAATGCTTCTCCACTATCAGTCAGCAATAGAAAGTGGCGAATGCCAGCGCCACCTCCATGGATCGATCGGCTGAAACATTAGACGTGATTGATACGGGATCCACATCATGAACGAACTAAGTCCGCGAAGGGCGTAGCTGCAACCGTACCCAACAAGTTTCGTGCGAGTGGCGTTTGTTCGCTCAAACCCTCGCGTTGATGACTCGGCCAGGGCATTGCCGAGTACAGTCTGTTTCGCCATTAAGCATGGGGTAAAAATAAATATTCCATCAAATTGTTTTTTTTTTCATCATTTAATGTTGGTATTTGTATGTAGTTATTGGCAAGTATACTAATAAATCATATTTCTAAAGTGTGCTTAATGGCGAAACAGACTGTACGCTGGCGAGATGAGCAGCCTGATACGAAGACGATTCACGTCCCACCACCTGACACGCCGACGCAGAGATCCTCGTCGATTTACACGGCCCAATTTGAGGCTGCAGGCAGCACTAGCGACTGTAGAAAAGGCCGGCCGCGCCGCTGCTCCCGTCAACTGCTCCGCTTGGCCAGCAACAGTGAACCCACTGGATACTTGCTGCGCCGAGCGACGGACGACTGTCAGCAGCCTCCCCGCGCCTGCTCAGTCGAGTAGACGCGAGAAGGACCAGTCGTCCTTCTCGCCGGCCGGAGGCAGACCGGCCGCCTCAGCTGCGGCATTGTCACGTCGCCTGGCCGTGGCGGGCGTTTGCGCCGCCGAGCCGGCTTGCATCAACAGCCAGTCAGCACTCAACCCATCGAGACGGCCCGGCCGTTGGTCAGTGCGCGACCCGCTCCCCGCGCGTGCGACCGTGCAGGGGGAGCAGCGGGTGGCTGCGCAGTCGCAGTCTCCTCACGACAGTGGCGACCCGTGATTTGAAACCGAGAGCGGTGGCACATCTCGCGCGGAGGCACTGACGCGACTGGAGAGTTGCACGCGCATGGCCGGGCGAGAGCGCAAGGGATTTAATATCCAGCCATGTATAGAGCCACACCTTTTTGTTCATCAGTCGCTACTCTGGCGCCGACTATGCAAAAAAAACATCATCAGTCTGCAGCACACAGTCCTGCATCAATAATTCGACACTTCTAATGTAACATGACCTCCAATATTCCGTTTTTTCGATATTCGTCTTGGAGGTTATTCTAATTAAGTCACACTTTTGTTATTGATTTGCCTTACATACACGATAAGTACCACTGTGACGAATTATCGATGCAGGACTGTATCCCCTCAGATACAGGACCTCGAAAGTGCGTGGGGCCCCGCGAGTGCGTGGGGCGCTCGCTCAGTCTCGAAATCGATCCTCGGAGCGCACTCGTTGGCTGGCGAGGGCTGCACCGAAACCTAGGCAGACGCAACAAGGACAGACAGAGAGCATGAGCGTGCTCCCCGGCCAGCGGCGGCCGACCGTGTCCTTCTCACCCGAGGCGCTGGCGTCCTGGAGCCGTATCTGCCGCCAGGAGGTGCTCGAGGCCGTGCACAAGCGCGACTCGTGGTACTACGAGTTCGAGCGGCACGCGGCGGCCCCGGGGCCGGACGGCCTGCCCTACGAGCTGGTGCGCGAGACCAAGGAGCCCATGTTCGTCGGCTACGCGACCAAGGCGTCGACCATTCACTCGCTGGCGCACCTTTCGACGCCCGTGTCGCTGGCCTCGATCGCGCACGGGTCCATCGGCATTGAGTCGAGCTACCACCAGCGCGCCATGTTCGCGCACATGTACGGTGAGAACTTCGTGGACGGTGGCATCCTGCAGATCGCTGAGCGGCCGACGCCCGAGGACCCGTTCCACTTCGTGGGCGTCACCTACTCGATCTTCAAGCAACCCGTCATCCGCGCGCGCGAGTACATCTTCTTCGAGCACTCCGGCTCGGTGGAGGACGCGGACGGGCGGCTCGTGGTGTTCAAGGTCGCGCGCTCCATGCCCGTGGATGCCGTCAACCTCGATCACATCAAATCCTCGGGCGCGCAGTTCGTGCTCGGCGAGATGAACATCACCTTCCTCATGCGCAGCTCGCAAAACGGCGCAGGAACCGACATGAAGGTGCAGGGCATGCTGCGCCTGGACACCAAGATGCCCAACTGGGCCACGTCCAAGCTCGTGCAGCCCTACTTTGACGGCATGGAGAACCTGGGCACGGTCGGCGCGTCGAGGTCGCTGCAAGAGCGACTGAGAAACCTCATGCTCGAGTCGCCCAAGCTGCTGACCAAGAAGAGGAGCTCGCAGGGGATCTCGACATCTGCGTGCCGGGTCTGCTTGCGCCGGAAGCGCACGCTGTCGTCCATGCGTGTGTGCGTCGGGTGCGAACGCGAAGTGTGCAAGTCATGCACTAGGAAGCTGCAATTCGTTTCCGCCAAGACGCAGGAGACAGTGTGGGTGCGGTGCTGCCAGCTGTGCGTCAACGAGGCTCAGTCCGCGGGCTGCGAGCTGGAGGGCGTGTGCACCTCTAGCGGCTCGAGCGTCAGCGGGAGCACCGACAAAGAGGACGTGGACTCGCTGAACCAGTCAACGCGTGCCTTGTCGCTAGGGTTCTGAGGGATCCCTGCATGCCGAAGCTTCATGAACGTTCACGGGTGGCACCAACCTTGAAGGCGCTGTCTACGCCTTCATTTAGCTGTATGATACCCCGAGGACGGGGTCCAAGACGACGATGCGGTCACTGCACGGCCGAATCGCAGGCCCAGCCATCTTCTTACCGGAGTGAACAAGCATCGCGTGCGTCATGCCAGGGCGGTTGGACAAGGGCGAGCTCAACGGAGGTGCCAGCACTGGTTTCCACTCAAATGTCTGCGGGCGCTTGACGGCCTTGACAATATCGATTGCAACGACCAGCGGCGTCCATTCGACGAGCTAGCTCAGGGATCGTCTGGACGAGCTCTAGCTCTGCTTGCTGTCTTCGACGCAGTCTACAAGTGGCGACGAGGACAAAAACGTGGTGGGGACGCACGGAAGTGTGAGCCTGCCATCAGCAAACGCTGAATGAGGGCCCGGAGCTGATTGCCTCCGAGCAGAATGTACAATAAATACCAGCAGTAGCCCGCAGCTATGTAATAAACCTGCGCATACGCAGATGTCTGCTACACCTTCGCTGTCCTCTAGTAGGATTCCGATTTTGAGTCGAGCGCTTGCGTTTCCAGCGCCTCGACTTGGACGTACGGGAGTTGGACGCATGCGAACCACCCGTGGCACTCGCGCGAACGCCAACGGCGGCTGCCTAACCCTCGTGGGAGTGGCTGGCGTGGATGGCCCAGCGCACGCGGATGAGTCTGACTCAGAGGCGGGCAGTGTCGAAAGGAATGGTACGGTGTCTCACCGACCAGGCCCGACCGAGCACCGCAATGCTTGCGTTCGACTACCGTCGCCATGCTACCCACGGAGCGTCAAGGCACGGCGGCCATTCGTGCGGCAGAGGAGCGGCACGGCAGTGCACCAGTCCTATTGGGAAGCTCTGAATCGGAACAGCACGTGAGCCCACGGTGCCACAGGTCTGATATCTGAAGCTGCAGTTGCGCGATCTGAGCGGGATCGAGGTCTGTTGATCGTCATCCTAGCAGAGACTGACAGAGCTTCAGTTTTAGCTTGCTCGACAGTGTCGAGTCGACGCTGCTAGCACGGCTCCCATCCCGTCGACGCGCTCGACGCGCACCGAATGATGGATGGCACACCAAAAGTTTGGGCCAAACTGTACAGTTATTCTCCCCAAACTGTCAGCCGTCCGCCCTCGATAACCTATGTTCCGTCATACTGAACGGGAATGAGTCGATTGATCATGTAGGGCAGCAGCTACTAATTTTTGTTAGTCAGTGACAGCTTGAATCTTCATGCAATCAGTGTTTTTACTTCACGCAACAGCGTGCGCAAACTTGTCGACAACTGCAGCTCCCACGTGTGTCCGGCAACTGAGCTCTCACACATTCGGCTCGAATTCTTACCCAAGAATACGACAAGCGTCCTTCAACCACTCGACCAAGGGATTATTGGGTGTGTCAAGAAGAAGTTCAGCACCATCAAGGAAGACGCCAAGTTCGTGCTATTCCTTGCTGGGCAGACTCCCGCGACAGGAGAAAAGGTG
>JAASGW010000454.1:0-24770 GCA_023334395.1 Phytopythium sindhum | reverse complement strand
TCGACGGGGTCGTCTGACACATCTGGTACGTCTGGAACGTCTGGCACGTCGAGGGCGTCGGCGATCGGCCAGTCGGTCTGCACTCTTGCGGCGGTTGCGGCGGGCGGCGCGGCCATGCTGCTCTAAAGCAATCTATCACGAGTGTCGGAGACACTCGTGGTGGCCGACCATACAGCTGGCTGAGGCTCATTTGCCAGTGGGGTGGTAGGGTGAGCGGATACGGCAGCGGATCCACACAGTATGTATAACGCTGTCGCTTGATTGGCGAGCCCAGTTACAAGGCGAGTATCATCCACACCAATATATGCACGCTTTCCATCTTGCACTTCCCTGCGCAGTACTACGTTTTATGATGTGTACCATCAGTAGTGACCAGCGTGGATATGTCTGAGGCTCCGACGTCCATGTGGGGCTCGTGTTAGGCAGAATCTCCCTCTTGGAGAACATCAGGACCATCATTCCGCGTCAACTTCAAGGTCCCTTTAGTAGAATAAGCCATGTCACTAACAGTCAGTAAAGCGGATCTCTTTGTGCTGATTGGCGCCCTACCTCACGCCCTCCCACCTATCTCCATCAACTAATATTTAACAAATACACTCCGTTTGACATCTCATATTTCCCAAAATATTAAAAATCAAAGGTTCGCAGGAAGGGGGGCCGGACGGACGGCGGTCCTCGGCCACAGGCACCCGCCCTACCTTCACAGCCGCACAGATTTCCCCCCCTACCGAGCCCCCTACTTTCCAGAACGCGAGACGCCCCCGGGAGAACAGCCGTGATGGTCATGGTGCTGCTCGTCAAGAACGCCGCCCCCGCGCTCAAGTACGTCGCGCTGCCCCGCGTAGGGCGGCAGGTAGGGCGGGTAGAGCGCCGCCCTACTTGCTGCCCTACCGCTCGTCCTACCTGCCGCCCTACGCGGCTTGTTAAACAGCCGATCACTTACATGATGTGTTGTTGTTGTGTAGGGCCGCGGCCGGCCAGCAGGCTCGTGGCATGGCCACCGAGAAGCAGAGTGCGTGTCCGCCCTCCTGCCCTACCTGCGTGTTTGTATGACGATCTGACGGTAGTGCGCACTTGGTGTTTTCAGTTCTCATGCGCATCGGCGCGACGTCCAACATCGCCAAGATCACCAAGTCGATGAAGATGGTGTCGGCGGCCAAGATGCGCGGCGCGGAGAACCGCCTGAACGGCGGCCGCCCGTTCGCGGCCTGGCTGAACAACACGGGCGGCGCGTACCGCGTGATCGAGACGGACGGACTCATCCCGGCCGAGGAGCTCGAGGGCGAGAACACGTTCGTGGTGGTCTCGTCGGACCGCGGCCTGTGCGGCGGCATCAACTCGGGCATCGCCAAAACGGTGCGCAAGCAGCTGACACCCGGCATGGACGCCGAGCTGTTCGTGATCGGCGACAAGGGCCGCGCGCAGCTGCGCCGCGACTTCGGCGACAAGATCCGCGGCAACGTGACGGAGACATTCGCCTCGCCGCCCAACTTCGCCGTCGCCTCCGCCGTGGCCGAGGCCGTGCTCGCGGGCGCGCGCTCGGAGAACGAGAAGGTGCACGTGGTGTTCAACAAGTTCGTGTCGGCCATCGCGTACCTGCCGTCCGTGCGCTCGCTGGGCGTGAACGCCGACTCGGAGGTGTTCGCTGCCTACGAGATGGAGCCCGACAACAAGGAGGAACTGCTCGCGGACCTCAAGGAGTTCGAGGTGGCCTCGGCCATCTTCCACGGCATGGTGGAGAACTCGACCAGCGAGGAGTCGTCGCGCATGGCCGCCATGGAGAACGCCACCAACAACGCCCAGGAGCTCATCTCGTCGCTCACGCTCGTGTACAACAAGGCCCGTCAGGCCCGCATCACCACGGAGCTAATTGAAATTATCTCCGGCGCCGCCTCCCTCGAGGGCTAAGTGGCTCGGCTTCCGGCCGAGTCGCTCTCTCCATCGCCCCGCCCGTGAATAGGCGAGTGGGGCGGTGAGCAGCGAGTGAGAAACACAAAGGGGACGCGAGGAGCGCACGCTCGTTCGTTCATCGGATCGAAATACAGCACAAATGCGAGACAGCAAGTCGTTTGGAGTGAGTCCCATGAAATGGAACCGCGTTGGCCTTTTCCTCATCTAAACGCGCCGGTCAATGGAAGGTGGCGATGCTCATGCAATGCAGGGGGACGAAAGCGATAGACGTCGAGTGCCCCTGATGCTGATTCACTGCTTTGCTTCGTCCTCTGGATGCCTCGATCCTCACACACCGAGGCTCGTGATGCTGGTGGGCTGACATGTTCTTCGGAAGCCTTCACCGTCACACAAAGTATCGCGACACAAGAATATTTATCATCTAGGGCGGGTGCTCTCCGCCGCCCTCAACGTTAGGCATATCTTTCCACAAGCTGTCTGCATGTTCATTCCCACCCGATCACGCTCGTATTCTCCGTGCGTGGGTAAAGACGGTGCTTACTTGGAGAAGTACTCGGTGACCTGGTCCATGACGAGCCACTGAATGCCGTAGGACGGGCAGAGACGCGCGAGGCGCGGCACGAGGCCCTTGTAGAGCGCAGCGACGCCCTCCTCCTTGGGGATGACGCGCAGCGCGTGCATCATGCCGCGGTATTTGGGCGTCTCGCCCTTGGCCGTGTCCTGCGCCATGAGGCGCGTCTTGATGACGTCCATGGGGCAGTTGATGCACGGGCCGGGGATGGCGCCGATCATGCCCGTGAGCCCGCTCTTCCAGGCGGGCAGCGAGTCGCCGTCCTGCAGCTTCCACACGTGCTTCTTGATGAAGTTGTTGGACCAGAAGCTGCAGGCCTGGTTAAGTCCCTGGCGCATGATGGTCGGGTTGACGCCTTTCCAGAGCGCCGTCGGGCCCTCGTTCTTGGTGATGACCAGCGCTGTATGCAGCGGCCCACGGTACTTGGGCACCTCGCCCTTGATGATGTTCTGGCCCTGCAGCCGCGTCTTGATGACCTCAAAGGGCGTCACGATGAGCACGGCCTCGGTGGCGCCCGCGAGCGCACCGGCCAGGAACTCCTTGCCGCCGCTGACCTGTCCGTTCTTGTCGGCCAGCATGCGGCGGTAGATGGCGTTGAAGTAGAAGCGCGTGCCGTTCTTGAAGACGACGTGGATGGTCCAGGGCGTGAAGCCCTTGAAGAGGCCCTTGGGTCCCTCGGCCTGCACGAGCTTCTTCCCGCAGTCGATCATGCCTTTGTACGCACCCGTCTTGTCGAGCTGCAGCCGCGTCTTGGTCACGTCCAGCGGCGTGAGGATGATGGCCTCGATGACGCCCGAGAGCGCGCCGCCGAAGAAGCGCACAGTGGGCGACACCTTGTCCTTGCCCTTGGGTGCCTCGATGGGCGCGCGCAGGCCGCCCTCGCCCACCTCGACACTGGCCTTCCACCACTGCTTGGAGAAGTCGCGCACGTCCGGGTCCCAGAGGAAGCGCTCCATGCTGAGCGGCGACTGCATCTTGGCGCGCAGCAGCAGGTACAGATACTTGAAGTCGGTCTCGTGCACACGGTGCGTGTCGGCCGGGTGCAGCTCCTGGATCATGGTGTGCGCCTCCTCGAGCGTCACCTTGATGCCCAGCGCGTTCATGGCGCCCTGCAGGTCCTCGTCGACCAGGAAACCCTTGCGCTCGTGGTCGAACGCGTGGAAGGTCTGCGTGATGAAGGCCTCGTGCAGCGCGTAGAAGTCGTCGAAGGTCACCTTGCCGCGGTTCTGCGGATCCAGCTTGAGCATGAGCTTGCCCACCTCGTCGGGCGACAGCCGGAAGCCCGCCGCGTGCAGGCCCTTCTGGATGTCGCCCGCGTCCACCGACCCGTCCTTGTTGGCGTCGATGCGGTCGAACGCCTCCTTGAGCATCTGGTCCACTGTCAGCCGCGAGCTGCGCCGCACCAGCGTGCCCGCCGTCGGCGCCGCAGGCGTCGAGGAAGAGGACGCCATGACGCTTCTAGTGTGGATATGTGCAGGTAGGGCGGTCTCCGCTAGTGATGTGAGACTGAGGTGGCACTTTTCGTACTGGGAATTACCGAGGATCGCGGTAGGGCGACTCCCGATGTAGGGCAAGTAGGGGGCGGGGGGCTTTGGGTGATGCGAAAGACTACGGACAAGCTTGCGTGGTGCGTTTCGGCCGGTTGGGGGTTTTATGGGCGCTGATTGGCCAAAAGGGGAAAGATTTGCTTTTTGGATGTTGGATTTCGATTTTTTCTGCTTGGGGCGAGTTTCTTTGCGTTTTTGCGGGTCAGACGAGTGGCGGAAAACTTCAAGGGCGGCAGTGATTGGCTGGGATAAGTGCTTAAATTGCGTATGATTGGTGGAAAGTGGAGGCCGAGCCGCCGCGCGGGGGGGCAAAAAAGAGAGACGCGACGCAGGGGGCGTGGCCCGTGAGCATTCAAGGTTGACGCGAACGCTGTTCTTCCCGAAAACTGTGGATATCAATTCGGACGGACACAACCGTACAGCGTGTGGACTGAATCACTTGAGAAATGTATTGGCCACCCTTTTTTGTTTGCTTTGTGCGTTTTTAACAGATCTGGTTGGCATGGGAGCTCAGCTTTGTCGTCCATGTTACGTTATAATCGTCTTGTCGTTGGTTGTGTTGCGCTTATAACTGATAGAACCGTTATGAAGGGGGTACTTTGGTCGATCGTTTCTAACGCCTGGGATACGCGTTTCTATCGCAAAAGTTACGATTTCTAATTCGCCGCCTTTTTTGAAAACTGGGAACGCAAAGGGAAACCAGCGACGGCCCCATACATTTCCGCAGTTGACCGGAAGGGGCACCAAGGCACGCAGCGCCGCTTCCTGCTCTGCGACCACCTCCCCGAGCATGCTGAGCCGCCTGGATGACGCGCGCGTGTTCCTGAGCTCGAATGACGTCGTGCTTGGCTCGTCCGCAGCGCAACGCGGCCCTGGAGCGGGCCTGGAGCCGCAGTCGGTGGCGAACCAGCGTGGGCTCGGGATCGATATCGACAGCGGCAGCGACGACGCGCTCGACGACGAGGAGCACGCGCAGCTGCACCCGCAGCACCCGTACAACATGCGCAAATCGCGCGCGGCGGCAACCAGGACGCTGGCGCTGCACGGCTCGCGGACGGGGCGCCGGCGCCTGGCCGACAGCGTGGCCAGCCAGCCCATGGAGTTCGTGATGCTGTCGTCCGGCGACATCCGGCCGAGGAACGAGTGCCCGCTCGGGCTGGCGTTGCCGCCGCCTCCGGCGTCGCACGTCGGCAGGCGACTCGAGATCGGTGAGATCAGCGACGACAGCCCGCGAGGGCATGGACGCCTTCACGAAGAGGAAGAGGAGGAGGACGGAAGCGAGAAGAACACCCAGGAGAGGCCGCAGGCCAAGAGAGCGGAGAGTAGGCGCCATGCGGGTGAACGAGAGGAGTGGCGTGAGCGTGCGTATCGTCCAGTGACGGAGCGCAGGCCGAGAGCGCAGCAGTCGACTGCGGACCGTCGCCGCTCGGAGACGCCACAGCGGAGAACGAGCTCTTCGAAGCGCGGAGGTAAAGCGGGATACGCGTCGTCGGATGACGATGATGACTCTGGATTCGCGTCGGTGTCGTCGCTTTCGTCTTCTGGTCACGCCGGCGCATCGACAAGGAACGGAGGGGCACCAACCGCGACGCGTAAGCGACATCCACAGCCCACTGCACAAGTGCTGCAGGTCGACAGCGACGAAGACGAGGGCGACGAGGCGCTGCATTCCCACCACCGATCGACTTCTGACCCCAGGAAGGAGCGAGCTCGGCAGATGCTGATGATTTCGCGCCAGCACACCCCAAAGGCGAGCTCAAGGCCTCGCCTGGAGTCAGAGCGTAGCGGTCAGGCTTCACGTGGGAGCACCGCGCTGCCCAAGAAGATGGAAGTGGCTCCAGTCTACCACATTGCCGATGAGGACGAGGACGAAGAAGACGAAGAAGAGCGTGTTGAGCAGGTCAAGAAGCCGGCAGGACGTAAGCATCGGCAGCAAACCCCACGAGCAGACAGAAAACTCGACGTCAACCAGTTGGTGTCGTCGAAGGAGGAGGAAAAGACTCCCAAGCAGGCGAGTCAGTCGAAGCTGGTCAGGCAGCTCGAGCAGGAGCTACAGAACGAGAAGAAGCGCGTGCTCGAAAAGATGACGCTGCTGCTGGAGGAGCAGGGCAAGAACCAGCAGCTTCACCGGCAGATTGAGACGCTGGAGAGCCGGCTGGAGTCGAGCACTCGTGACGCCACTTCGAACGCATCCGAGACTCACAAATGGGAGGAACGCGTCCACGCCCTCGAGCGGAAGCATGCGGAAGCAATCAAGTCCATGGAGGAGCAACTTCAGCAGAGGGATGCAGTCGTGCTTCGGCTGGAGCAGGACAAGGAGCGGCTGAAGGACGCCGTCTCCAAGCTTCGCGATCGAGCGGGTCGGGAGAAGGCCGGAAAGAACTCACAGACAGAGACGGAGAACGACCTGAAGAGCCAATTAGAGCAGCTCGCAGAGAGTATTCGCAAGTTCCTCAAGCGGGTTGATCGGTGGAAGGCGAACAGCAAGGAGGCGATGGAGTGCTGCGAACGGAAGGCGGACCTTGCTGCGCTCATGGAGAACATGTGGCTAGATTTCCCCCAGTTCCCCGACTGGACGGACACGACCAAGAGCGACAACAACGCCGCGGAGGCCACAAACGGAGGTCATGGCGAGAATATTGTACGTTTTCTGAAGAAGCGCGTGCGTTCACGTGAGGACGAGCTGCGGCAGCTGCAGGCAAAGTACGTCGAGCTGAAGGAGCTCTGTGCGCGCCAGTGCGTCCGTGAAGCCGACCTGCAGAACTTCATCAACGAACACCGACTTCGTGGGAACCTGATCATTCGCAAGAGCGGTAATGGCGGTGCGGAGGATTCGAAGAAGAGAGCAGCGCCGAGACAGCAGAGAGAAAGCAAGGCACCGCCTTCTAGCCGCGCGACAAAGCCCGGGGCATATTACGCGGATGACGATGAAGAGGAGGACGAGTACGAGGAAGACGATCGTCATAACAACAATGACTACGAGAGCGGCGGCGAAGAGGAAGAAGACGACGGCGAGTATCCAGTGCGAGAGCCTAAGATCTTTGTCCAAATTGGCCGTGACGGCATCTACGAGCACACGCCGGGTGGGACGTCAGCAGTGCTGGAGAAGCTTGCGGACCAGCAGCGGCGTCAGGGCCGGAAGAAGGCGTCCCAGGTCGAGGTGGAGCGCATTCGTCTCGTTCCGTCGCCTAGTTTGTCCCAGCGGTACGAGCATGTCGCGACGCCCACGAGCAATGGGACGGCGCTGAACCGGAAGAAGAAGACGCAGACGCTCCTTCAGCCACCGCCTCGCTCCGGAGCAGCTCATTCGCGACCGAGCGCTAATCATCCAGGCGCATCGTCGTCGTCTTCGCTGGCGCGTCGACGCCCGCCAACGATGTCAGTCCGCTCCAAGCCTGCGGCTTCTTCGAGACCCAGCGCTGCTGCCTCCGCTAGAACCACCAGCGGCGTTGGACGCCCCTGGGTGTGAGTGACGACGACAACAACAAGTTCATTTTGCTCTCCACGATACATTGCCACTGTTTTACTGACTGTCGTGGTGAGGGAGGGGAGACACTGTAAGATGATACAGCTCGAGCGCAAACGGCGCCCCCAAGTCCTCGGTCGACACGTGCGGCCCGCAGCTACCGACGCGCGTCCAGCTCGTGACGAAGTCGCCGGCGCGGCGCTTGACGTCTTCGGATACGCCAACGCTCGCCGGCACCACAAGCAGCGCTGACCCTCCCGCCGTGGCTCTCGACCATTTCTCGCGCTGCTCCTCGTCTTGAGCGACGAACGCCGGCAGCTCATCGATGCTCTTGCCGCCCAGGTCCGTGACGAACAGGTCCACGTCCACGTTCGGGCTCTCTGCAGCCAGCAGAAAGCGCGGCGGCATGTACACCTTGCTGAAGACGACCGGCAGCGGAGCGACCGACGCCGACGACAGCGTGGCCTTCAAAGTGAAGTCGCACGACGACAAGAGCGACCGAGAGTTGGCAGGATCGCCCGAGAGCGCGAGCATCATAGGCACAACGCCACCTTGGTGTAGCACGCCAAAGAAGACCCCGAGCAGCGCGTTGAACGTGATCCAGAGCGAGAAGAGGCCGCGCCGACTGACGAGCACATCGCTGGGCGCGAAAAGGTGCAGCGGCACGAGCGCCGGGAGAAGGAAGCGCGGCTCTTGGTGCGGAGCGAGTGACAGCATCAGCAGTGGGAAGAGCACGCTCGAGGCGCCGAGGAATGCGTATGGGCCACGGAAGCGGCCGCGCGCGAGGTTGACGAGGAAGAGCAGGAACAGCGGGCCAAACAGCATCGGCATGTTGACCGCCGCGTGGGTGAGCCGCGAGTGCACACCGTGGATCTCCAGGTTGTCGTACTGGAGGTTGTACAGCAAGTTGTTGACCGGCGCGACCACCAGCTGACGTGCAACATCCTCCAGCCGCTCAGGTTGGCTCGAAAGGAGCATTTCGGGGCGAAAGTAGAGCGTATCGAGGACCATCAGCGCAACGGAGACGGTGAGGAAGGCCATCAGTCCCTGCGCGGCGATCGAGACGGCATTGACAAGCCGTCGGCCGAGGTGCCGACTAGTGTTGTCGATCTGTTTCTTGGCGACCCGCTGGAGGAGCAACGCGTCTTGGTCCAGCACGAGCTGGATACCGACGGGGAGGAAAAAGAAGGCGAACGTGAAGCGCGTGAAGAAGCCGACGGCCAGCAGCTCGCCGAGCGCCAGCGTCTGCACGTGAAACCCTGCAAACCTACGGTGCTGACAGGTAATAGTCCAATGAGTCTCAAAGTTAGCTCCACGACTAACAAAGGCATCAAGGCAATGGGAAGGCGCACCGGGTTGGCAACCAGGAGTACCGCGAGGCAGAGCGCGAGCACGAGCGTCTCGAATGTGTTGGAGAACGGGCGCGTGAGGAACGCGACGGTCGGCCAGGCGCTCGCAAAGGCGACCAGCACTCGCAGCTGCCGCGTCGTGACGTCATGTGTCTTGAGCTGGCGGAGACGCAGCAGCTTGGCCGCACTCGCGTACAGCGTCGCGTCTTGTGTCAAGCCGGAAATGAGCGATCATGAGAGGGGGGAGAGGAGGTAACGATAGAGTAAAAGGCCGCACCGATGGCAAAGGAGAGCGCGCAGAGCAGCAGACGCGGCGCCAGCAGCATGGAGAGACCCGTGAGCGGCAGTCCGAGCCACTCCATGAGCTTGTAGGGGCCGCCGGCGACCAGCGCGCTGTGCCACCACGTCAGATATGCCGGCATTAGACTCGACCACTGCCGGAAATGGACAGCGTGCAAACGTACGGGAAGAGTACAGAGCGGTTGGGCATCGGCAGCTGATACTCCCAGGGCAGGAACAGCTCGCGGCGCACGCGTGGTTGCCCGCCGAGCGCGTGGCGTGCCATCACCTCCTGGCTCTGGAAGAACTCATCTGGGTGGATCATGCCCAGGAACGCGGCGCTCGCGACCACCCGCAGCGCCGCCAGCAGCAGGTACGCGCGCCACAGCCGCCGCATCTCAGCCTCCGACCGGTCATCACCTTCCACGGCACCAGCGCCGCGCACCTTGCCGCCTGAAGGGGGAGACAGCGACGCCATCTTCGCTGTCGTTATGCACGTGGATACCTCACTTCACCTTGAATATGATCGCACAAAGGGTACACGATGTAACCAGTTGGTACGATGTAACCACTACAAGGCTACGCTGGAGCAAGATTTGCAGATCGAAAGAGAGAGGTTTTCACTCACGTAGGATCGAATTTTACAGGTCTTGAATGTCCACGTCGCATTTCAAATTTACCTCCTTAAAATAATATATACTGATATATATTTGAATATGAATATAATATCAATATTAAAATACCTCTATTAACAATTGAACATACTATATTGATAACTTCCTTACCTGCTGAACCCCAAAAAGCGCGCGCATTTTGAAAAAAGTCGCGCGCTCGGCGCTCTCCAGACCGAGAAAACGGGACGCGTCGCCTTCGCCTTCGCCCTCCGCGGATTCCTCCCGCTCAATCGGTCGCTTCCCTTCGCTCCCCGCGCCTTCTTAACGAGCCCACGAGCATGGCGTCCAGTCGCCGGGGCGACGCGCCGCTGGCGTACCGCGAGCTAGCGCGGCAGATGCAGAGCGAGTTCGCGCGCGCCGTGGCGGCGCTGGAGAAGCAGGTGGAGACTCTCTCGCGGCACAACGAGCTGCTGCGCGGCGCCCAGGACCAGCTGCGCGCGTGAGTGGCCGTCCTTCTGCTCGTTATGCCGCCTACAAGGCCTGTTATCGCGGTGGAGTCGACTAACCACCGGTTTGTGATTCTCTGTGCTCACAGTGAGAACTCAGCGCTGCAGGTGGAGCTGGCGCGCGTTAAGCAGGCGCAGGAGCAGCACAAGAACGAGCAGGAGCAGCGCGAGGCGCTGACGATGAAGGAGATGGAGCAGACGTTCCGCCGCGACCTGATGCGCGTGGAGAACGAGCGGGACGACGCGCGCGCGCGGGAGCAGGCGGCGGTGCGCGAGTGCGACGCGCTTAAGCGGCTGCTGCAGCAAGAGCAGGACTTCTGGCGGCGGTTCGAGCAGAGCAAGCAGCGCGAGGCCGAGCGGCTGACGCAGCAGCTCGTGGAGGCCAAGACGGAGGCGCGCACGCACCACGAGACGAGCAAGACGCTGCGCCGCGAGCTGCGCGCACTGCAGTCGCGCGTGGACACCGCCGTGCGCACGTCGGAGGCGTTCGATCAGCGGCTGCAGCAGGTCGCGGACGACAAGCGCGCGGTCGTGGAGGAGATGGACGCGCAGGTGGCCAAGATGCAGATCAAGCTGCAGGACAAGCGCGAGGAGATCAAGTTCCTCACGGACGCGCTCGTACGGCTGCAGCAGCAGCACGACGAGAAGCAACACGAGCTCAAGCTGCGCGAGCTCAAGCAGCAGCAGCGAGCAGCGGAGCCGGAGGACCAAGACATGGAGCCTGCAGGTCGGTATATCGCGGCCAAGAAGCCTTCATCGGCATTCGCGACGCCAATCAAGAGCTCGCGCCACCCGTTGACCAAGTATGAGCCCAAGGACCGGCCGGACGAGCCTATGCCTTCCCGCAACCAGCAGATGTCGGTGCCGTCCATCCGCCGCGTGCGCAAGCGCGAGATCGGCCTCACGCTCCCTGGCTACGACGAGCACTCGTCGCTCGCGGTGCCGTCGTCCGCTGCTGCTGCCGGACTGGCTGGGCGCATCTTCAAGAGCAAGCGCGGCGAGCATCAGTCGTCTCCGAGGAGCAGCTCGTCGTCGTCGCCCGAGGTGTCGCCCAGAACAGTGACGACCACGACCACGTCGTCATCCTCGCCGTCCATGTACAAGCGCTCGCCGTCGCTGGCGACGACACCGACCACTTCGAGCAGCAACGGCAGCCATGCAAGTCTTCACAGTGTGCGGAGTCGCATTGGACGAGGGATCAGCAGTGGGCACGTCACCGGCAAGGGCAGCGCCGGCCGAAGGAGCCCGGGGCGGAGACCGCTGAGTCCGCTGTCGAGCGCCAGCGTGAACAACATCGCGCCGACTGCCAGTTCCACGACTCGAACCATCAGCGGCAACAGCATCAACGGCAGCGTCGCCCTCAGCACCGCTTCTTCTCGCGTGGAGCGCGAGCTCATTGGGCTGCGGAGGAAAATGGACGCGTGCATGCAGCAGCACTAGTCAGGCGGGACCGTGTACATAGCGAGAGGCGGTGCGGGTGGAGAACCAAGCGACGGTTTGTGGAGCAGGACGCGAAGATGAGAGAGACCAAGATGAAGTAGGAGCGACGGCGTTGCTTGGCGCACTCTGTTGGACTCATTACTCCACAGGCGTCTCCAGGCAGCGCCAACTCCTCGGGACTAGCAGACTCATTTCTCTGCTGTTCCAGTCGGGCCGCCCATCGATGCGGCTCCCACTGCGCGGAGGGAACGCAAGCATGGCAAGGAGGACTCATTACTCCTTTTTTGTCACCTCGATCCCTTGGTCCATCGGTGCGACTTTGTGTTCGCGGCGGATTGATGTGCTGCTTTGGTCGCTCGTGCCTGAATGGGGACTCATCACTCCTCTGCCAGGCATCGACCGATCTAGCGCTGTCGCTCGCCGCAACAAGCTGGAGCCCGACACCTCGTCTCGCCGGCATAACAGCTCTGGAAGTGCTCTCCCTTCTCATCGTTGACATCATCCGCGTTCGCTCGTCGTCATTTAGGTCGCATAGGGTCGTTGTCAGTCGAGTGCCACGTAATTTACCCCAAGGCACGTGTGAGTCTCTCTCTCTCGTGTGAAGATGGCGACGGACATGATGCAAGCGTTGGTGCCGATCAATGAAGCGCTGACGAAGACGGAACGACGCATTTGCATTGAGCTTTACATGTGAACGAGCTCGTTAGGGGCTACAAGAAAAGCACTAACTCCACGGGAAGATAATGAAGAGCACGAGCATGAAGGCGAAGGCGAGCGCGGCGCCCACGAGCACGGCGGCGTTGACCCACGTGGGCTTGGCGCGCTCCGTGGCGTCGAACTTGAAGACCGTGTCCCAGTCGATCGTGTAGTTCATGGCGTCCTCGCTGGGTGGGGGCGTGAGCAGGCTCACGGCGACACACACGATCATGGAGAAGACCTAGAGCAGGATGGAGAAGTGGTAGAACGTCATGTAGAAGAAGCCCTCGCCCACGGCGTTCATCGTGCCTTTCTTGCTGTCGCCCACGGTCACCGAGAAGATGAGGCGCACGGCACCGACGATGCCGACCAGGATGAGCGCCTAGAAGGCCCCGGATCCGTTGATGCACTTCCAGCCGACGCCCAGGAGCAGCACGATGCCAATGGGTGGCGTCAGGTAGCTCTGGATCTCGATGATCTTCTCGTACATACCGTCGCCCTGGCTCAGCACGGGGATCCAGGCGAAGCTCAGCACGGCGTAGCTCACGATGCTGAGGCGGCCGATCCAGAGGAGCTGCTGCGCCGACGCATTGGACCGCAGCTTGAGGTAGATGTCGTTGGTGAAGACGGACGAGCCGGCCGCGAAGACCGAACCGAGGCTCGACATCATGGCCATGACGATGCTCGCGACCATGAGCCCGATGATGCCGTGCGGCATCACGTTGGTCAACAGCACCGGGTAGGCCGCGTCCGTACCGCGCTCGGGCGCCGACATGTAGAAGATGCTGGCGATCACGCCCAGGATGACGATGAGGAACGGCGGCAGGATCTTGAGGAAGCTGGCCAGCACCGTGCCGGCCTTGGTATGCGCCGTGTCCTTGGGCGACAGCGCACGCTGCACCAGGTCTTGGTCCATGCACCAGTACCAGACCGAGCCGATGGGCTGGCCGAAGAGCATGCCCGTCCACGGGTAGTCGGCATCTGACACGGGCTTCCAGAGCTGCCAGAAGTCGCTGCGGCCCTGCGCCTCGAGGTTCTCCGAAATGCCCGAGAAGCCGCCGGCCTTGTGCAGCGACACCGCCATGACCACGATGCCGCCGCAGATGAAGACGCACATCTGGAAAAAGTCCGTGTACATGACGGCGCGCAGCCCGTCGGCGATCAAGTAGAGCGCGCTAAGCAGGATGCAGGCGCCCGCGCCCAGGTACAGGTTCCAGCCGAGCGTCGACCGCATGACGACGGCGCCGCCGTAGATGGTGACGCTCGTCTTGGTCAAGATGTACATGATGACGGTGAGCACCGAGAGGTAGTGTCGGCAGCCGGCATTGAAGCGGTACTCGAGGAACTCGGGCGTCGTGTACACACCCGAGCGGCGGTACACGGGCGCGAAGAACCAGCCGAGCAGCAGCAGCACCACTACCGTATACCACTCGTTGACCGACACGGCAATGCCGCGCTTGGTGCCATCGCCCGACATGCCCACGAAGTGTTGCGCGCCGATGTTGCTCGCGAACAGCACGCCGCCCATGAAGTATCACTTCATGCCGCGGTCCGCCAGGAAGAAGCTCTGCATGGCCGCGTCCTCCTTCTGCTGCTCGTGCTCCTCGCGCAGGCCCGAGGCGGCCGACACGCGCCCGACTCGCGACGCCGTCGATCCGCGCTCCATCTCCAGCTGCTTGGGCGTGGGCTCGGCCGCCAGGTAGCTGTCGCCCGCCGCCGGCTTGAGGCACGGCATGAGCTTGTCGAGCCGATCGTCACCCGCCTGCATGGCGGCCACGAGGCCGATGACCATGACGCCCAGCACGGAGAGCACGAGGGTGGTCACGTCGGCGGCGTTCATATTGCCCGACGAGTCCGTGCTGGGTGCCACCTGCATGATGAGGTTTGCCATAGCGTCTCCGATCGCTGCCGTCGGTCGATTAGTTGATGGGAAGTCGACGGGTGCGTCCGAGATGGAGAATTCGAGAATGGTGTCGTTAAGCCCTCGGTGGGGGCGGGGCGGTGGGGTGTCGACCGGCAGAAGAGCGGAGCACCTGCGATGGGATGGCGTTCACGGTCTCAGTCTCAGGTGCTCGAGGGAGACGACGAAGCATAAACGCTGCGAGGGACTGGTGATGTCATGGGAGATTGACGTGCAGTGGGAAACTCGGCCTGGCCGCGTGTACTCAACTTGAGGTAGGGCGCGGCCCGCAGCAGCCATCAACCTGTCCATGCCCTAATCACATTGCGATGCATGCTGTGAATGCAAGCGCGTCGGTCATTCATAGTTCGTGAGCTACAATAGGAGACCAATCGCCGTCTCCATGCACCGCGTACCATGAACTGATACGGTGAAAGGTCAACCAGCTCGCCCAGCCAACGCCCCCCGCTCAGGTCGGAAGCGCCTGCCTCACCACTCCTCTCGTTTCCCCATCCACCATCATGTTCGATTATGTGGGGGTGTGGCCTGGTTCATGCGCGCCTTGAAGTTCGCGCGGGTTTGACACATGCACAGCACGGACATGGCGGCCATCGGGGGCGTTGGCCTCGCACACGAGGAGAGTAGAGCGATGCCGTTATCTCGGTGCGCGTTCTGGTGATGCTGCCGCCTTCAATCACCGATCCGTGATGGCCGTTTTGGTGTTTCGCCACAGCTTCCGAGTCCCCAGAGCTCTCGAGGCGAACAGGCGAAGGCTCACCGGTGAGACAGTGATCGGCGCCGGAGGAGGTGCGTGATTGAAGATGCGTGATTGTACTTCAGTCGAGAGCCATGACGAGCCGGCCACGAGATTAAACGCTTCTCGACACGCCGATGAGTTATTGCAGCTCGAGGCAATCCTTTCGGCATGTCGATCGACTATTTTGTCATCATGGCAGACCGAGAAGCTGTCGACCGAACGCCTACCAACCGCCGATGACGAAAGTGGGCGGCTCTTCGTATGCGTTACGAACGTCGCAGAGCTGCCCTCCGACGAGAAAGAGCGCGCTCAAAGATGCCGCGGCAACGCCCGAGACATAGCAGATTCGCATTACGGCAGCGCCTTCGTTGGAACCTTCTTCACGCCACTCCGGCGCAAGTGCAAACGGCAGCAGTGTCGACAGCGCAAGCGCGAAGCATAGACAGGCCGAGATGCGCGCGAGCACTCTGGCACCTGTTCATTGCTAGAGGAAGCAACAGTCAGAGCAAACAACACGTGCAATTGGTAGATGCCGTACTCGCCCTGGTAGGCCCTGATGCGATCTTGATTCCACTTGGGGTGTTGGACGAGCACGTGCAGCTCACCCACGGCCGGAGGAAATCCGTCGTCGAAGCACGCAAGCTCGTCCAAGCGCTGTCGGTCCTTCATCTCCTGGTACTGTAGACGATGCATCAGGTGGTCCGTTTCGTGGGCCTCAATCTTGACGATGGAACTTGCAGGAAGAAACAGCTTCAGCAGGTCGGCATCAAGACCGATGAGATGCGTGGTCTTGGCCTTGATCGCCTTCTTGAGGTCAAGCACTGTCCTCTTTGAGTCGGTTGCCACCGGGAACATCCCCTGGGTGCCAATGATCTGGCAGTTCAGCGTCCACGCGACCATCTTCACGAACAAAGTTAGAGTGAGGAGGCAACTCAGCGTTCCACCTTGCATCCCCTGAAGCCCCGCATTCGTGGAAACACGCTCGAAACACAACAACCCTAAAAAATATGAGCGATACCAAGAAACATCCAGGAGTAGTCAAGAGTCAAACGTATTCAGTCTGTGAAGGACATCAAACAATCGGCATGTTAGATCGAATCCAGCTATCGCAAATGTAGACGGACGTCCAGCGGGGCTTACATTTTATGCGAGCGCAAAAGCGGAGCGTCGACGGAATGATGGGCGACGTGGTCCAGCGTCACGAGCCGGTGCCTCTGCCGACGGTGGAGGCGGCGGCGGTGGAGGAGATGCGCGCTCAAGCTTGTAGTCATCCTCATCGAGCTCTGGCGTGTCGTCTTGTTGGTTCTGCTCTTGCTGGAGGGCAGGCGGAGCTGGCGACAGCGCGAGCTTCGACGTCGGCAGCCCAAGGGTCATGGTCGTGGGTGGCGCTGATCGCCGTCGCCGACCACGAGACGGCGGCGGCGCCTTCTCATCGCGAAGTACATCATGGCTGTTGTTGTTATCACTCCCGACGGCTGGAGTGCTGGGCTTCCTTGCTGCGGTTTCTCGCATCTTCGCCACTCTCTCTCTTTCTTCGTTCGGTTGATCGCTCTCAGAACCGCGGAGCTTTGACACCAGGTAATCATGGCGGCGACGCGGGCGATGGTGTGAAGCATCGTCTGTTAGTCGCCGTGGGGATCGCAGAGCGACCATGGGAAACAAACCCGAAGATGGAGGCGTTGACGACGATGAGCACGACGATGAAGACGATGCATCATCCGCAATTGATGCCTTTGATGTCGCGCTGCCGACCAACGGTGCGCTGTCTTCCCTCGAGCGCGAGACGAACTCGTCATCTGGGTAGAAGCGAAAGGGAGCTGGGTCGCCATCTTCGTCCGTGTCGTCCTCATACCCAATAAAGAAGTCGCCGACAGCCAAGTCGTTCTCGGAGAAGCTCGCATCAAGTGGCGACGGTGGAGAAGACCCTGGTTCAGACACTTCCGAGTCGATCGAGGACCCCATCTGGAGAAATAAACGACAGTAACATATAATCAGCACCGGTACGTTAAAAAAGCGTCATATTAGCGATGCGAACGTACCGACAGTGACCGCGTGACACGACGATGGCGCGCTGGTACTGTCGTGACACTGGAGCTGACGCTCACCGAGTCGCTGCTTGTGCTGCTGCTTCGTGCGCGAGAACGCCCGCTCAATCCTTTGCTGTATAGCTTGTCGACTTCTGTATCAGCTGATCGCATCAGAATATCATCCTGGTCATCATCGTCGTCGGCGATGTCACCGCTTTGTACTCTGCTCAATTTTTTGGCGATATTGGCGCGTGCGGCGCGCGACGCCAGTACTGCTGCCGTCACGCGCGGACTCGGCAAATGCTTCTGCGGACCGGTCGACAAAGTGCGCAGCAACTCGGGGAGGCGATCGGGTATTAGCGCACGCAAATCCGACGCCGACACAGGCGACAGCTCCTCGTCTTCACCCTCATTGTCACCGTCACGTGGAGATGCGAGGTTGGACGTAGATGTCGTCGGATGGACAGTTTGACTGCTCCTGATGGGCGAAAGCGGAGGTGTTCCATCGCCGTCACTTCGAGTCCTGGACCCCTCAAACTGCCGCCGCATCCACTCTTCTTGCTGCTGCTTGAGAAGCTGTTCTTCTTTATACTTGTGCTTCAGGATGGCGAGCAGCGACTTCTGTTGGCGATCTAGGTGGCTTTGCGGCACGGGAGACGACGGCGGCGTGAACTCAAGGCTTCGCTGCTGGATGCGAGCGTGCATATCGGTGGCTGGCGACTGTCGTGCACGAGTCTGCCGGTCACGCTGGATATCACCGTGTCCATGACCTTCCGCAGCGGCTGCCGCCATTTTCTTGGACACCTGGATGCGTAAGTCATCGCGCCGCGACTTGGGTGGGCCGCTGTCAGGGATAGCTCTAGCGCGCGTACCCAATCGTGAAGCGAGATCCGCGATCGGTTGCTTCCCTTCAAGCCCTTGGCGTTCATGGGGGCGGCGCAGGAATGGCGACGGTGATGAAACCGGGGAAGAGGAGTACTCCAGTGGTATGGGTGACGCTGGCGGGGGCGATGGAGGTGGCGGCGGCGGTGTGAGTCCCCGTATTGCGGCGTCAGCAGCCGAGTCCGTGTGAATGTAGAGCTGATGCTGGCGGTGATAACTGCTCATGTCGCTTTCGATCGTTGGCGAGTAGAGGTTGTTGCTGCTGCTTGCCGAGCTCGTCGCAGTCGACGCAGGGGACACGAGCGTTCGTCCACGCGGATACGCGAACGGCTGAGCGGTAGCTGCGACGGGTGGCGATGGAATCGCCTTCACGTTTACCAGCACATCGTTTCCTGCGAGCAGTGGAGCGCGCACCGTAGTGGTCGCCATCGAGTTGCGTCTGCGGCGCCAGTTGTTGCCTGGAATCGGCGAATTAATGTACTCGGGGGCGTTAGCAATCGCCGCTCCAGCCGTCGCCGACGCCGAGGTCGCTCGTTTGAACGCTGGCGGTCCCATCGCTGGCCGTACGAGCGACGTGTCGATGCGCGGGATGCTCTGCATGGGCATGGACCACCACCTTCCCGCGTTCACGTTGTTGCTGTTGATATTGGTTATCACGTGGCGTGTGTCGTCGGGCTTGCGCGGTTCGGCCGCTTCTGGCGGGATAATCTCGATCACGATGTCCGTCTCGCCGACCGTCAGCGTGTCGCCCGAGCGCACAATCACGGCGTCACGGTGCACGCGCGTACGCCCATTAAGCGTCGACCCGTGCGCGCTGTGGTCCACGAACACCCACACACCATGCCTCGCCGTGCGCTCCAGCGTCCCGTGTGCCGCGTCCACCTGTTCCACCACCACATTCATCAGTCCACGCGCGCGTCTCCCGTCCAGCGTAGTATGTTCCAAAGACACGTACTTGAGAATCGCGGTTGCAGTAGAAGGCGACGGGCGAGGCCGCGCCGATGCGCAGGCCCGCGGGCGGCGGGGATAGCGGCGCCGTCTCTCGCGCCGAGCCGTCGCCCACTCGGCTGCGCACGTGCAGCACCACCCGCGACCGCGCCGCGTCCTCGTCCCGCTCGTCGCTCGGCTTCATCTATCTCTGCTTCGCCCTCTCGAGGAACCAACTGCTCGAATTCGCGGACGCACCGACGGAGCGGAGGCGTTAAAGGGGAGCACACACGCGGGGATAACCGCCCCGTGGAGGAGCCGATCGCCACCGAGAAGAGAAACGCGCCGTGCCGTTCGCGTGTATATATATAGACGGGAGGGGGGAAAGCAACGGCCGCAGGTATAAATGTATGGGGAAGCGGAAACGAAAAGGGGGAAAGGACGACGGAAAGAGATCGCGGCCTTTCCGGAAGGCTTGCCTCTTATTTGCTTCTACTATGGCCGAGACGAAATGTACTAGCGTTTGTATGGCTTCTTAGTTGGAGGAGAGTGATGGTCGCAGAGTTGACCCTTGAAGTTGCCCGTGTGGGGGCCGGCGCCGGAAAAAGAAAAGTTGCGACCCCAATATCGTTAATCAATAATTGTGAATGGTGGCTGCGGGTATACAAAGCTCAACATGTGTGCGGTTTAACATTTCTTCGAAAGCTCTAATAATTGTGTCGAAATGGGATCCACAGCCGCAACCAGATGCAAAGAACGCCGTCACCGCATGTCTGCTCCACTTGTTCTCCGCCATACAACCACCAACTCAGCCGTGTGCTTCGTGATCCGTTACTTGGCCCACGTTTTGATAGTAGTATTTTCGAAGAATAATAGCGCGCGCACCGCTTTTATGCCGCAATTCCGGCTCGCCTTTTCAATACTGAACGCGAATACAATACACTTATTGCCATATCCACCACCAAGACCTCAAGTCAAAGTCGGTGGTCACCATCACTAAAGCCATCACTTCTAAGCCTCGAGATGCCGGCGCGCTGCTCCTCCCGCCTGCGCCTGCTGAGGCGCGCGCTGCGGCCCCGCGCGGTTCCCACCGCGTCTCCGGCACCGTCCTCTTCCCTGCGGCTGTCCTCGCTGGCCGCCCGCGCCCAACCACGCGCGTTCCCGGCGCTCGCGGCCAGCCACTGGTCCCGCCCGGCGGCGTTCGGCGTCCGCGGATTCCGCTCGTCGGCGCTGCTGGCCGCGGAGGACGGCAAGGGCGACAGCGAGGGAAAGGACGATAGCGAGGGAAAGGACGATAGCGAGGATGAAGAAGACAAGGACGAGGACGAGGAGGTGGAGGACGAGGACCTAGAGGGCGCGCACGAGGCCGAGACGGAGAACGCGGCGGCCAAGCAGTACCTGGGCGTGGTGTACAACGCGACCAAGATCAAGAAGTACTCGGCCGAGCTCGAGCTGGACGGGCACATCATCAGCGGCGGCGACTACTGGACGGCGCTAGACGCCGCGCGCGGCTATGACGAGCTCGTGGACCTCTACTGCGACCTGGACACGCCGCGCAACTTCGGCGCGTCCTCGAGTGGTGAGGAGGACGAGGACGAGGACGACACCCTGCTGGGCGACCTGGAGACGACCAGCGAGTGGGAGACGCCCGATGTCGGCAAGCGTCACGCCGACATCATCCCACCCATCCCGCAGTACGTTGTCGTGAGGCGTTGAATGGATTGTGATGATGCGTGGAAGACTAACGATCTATGTGATCGGCAGGACGTACTTGACGCTGGAGGAGGTGACGGCGGCACTGGAGCGCGAGAAGGCGATCGACGTGTACACGGTGGACCTGGCGGGCAAGTCGAGCCTGGCGGACTACATGGTGTTCACGACGGGCCGCTCGCAGGCGCACATGCGGCGCATGGCGGACCTGCTGATCCGGTCCATGAAGGCGCGACGCCTGGACGACGACTTCGAGTACGCGGTCGAGGGCCGCGACTGCGACGACTGGATGATCGCCGACTGCAACAACATCGTGGTGCACTTCATGCGCGAGGACACGCGCCGCATCCTCAACCTCGAGGACCACTGGGAGAACATGGTGGACGACAAGCACCGCGTCTACGGCGACATGACGGAGGATGAGTACATGGACAAGTTCGGCACGAGCGAGCTCATGGAGTACCTGCAAGACGACGACCTCGTGCACTCGGAGGACGACGATGACGACGCGGCCTTCGAGACGGACAAGCGCGCCAAGCGCCGCCTGCGCCGCCAGGCCAACGCCCAGGACGACGAGCCGGCCGACGACCTCGACTGGAAGTGAGCCACGACCCACTTGTCGCTATCAACAAGACGCACGCTCGACGCTGATCACTCGCCGTGTTCGTACGATAAATACACGTCTCTCTCTCTCTCATGCTGCCTTGTGCTACTTACGACGTCCGGGACATGGCGCGCGTGAGGCGCACGCTCGAGGCCGACAGCTCCTCGGCGCCCAGCTCCAGGTTGCGCAGCTCGAAGTGGATCTGCACGGCCGTCGGGCGCTCGCGCGGGTCGAACGATAGGCACTTGTCCACCAGCGAGCGCACGCTGTGCGGGCAGTCGGGCGCGACGCTGGGCTTGAGGCTGCCGGCGCTCACGAGCACGGCGATGCGTGTGTTGGTCGGCTGGTTGCGCGCCTCCTTCCCGTCCCTGCCGTCCTCGCTCTCCGGCACGACGAGGCCCTCCGAGTACGGGCGCCGGCACGTGTCCAGCTCGGTGAGCAGCACGCCGAACGAGTACACGTCGGCCTTGACCGAGTAGCGCTCGCCGCGCAGCACCTCCGGCGCGATCCACGAGATGGTGCCGACCTCGCCCGTCATGGTCTGGTCCTCGCCCTCGCCCGTCATCTCGCGCGAGACGCCGAAGTCCGTGAGCTTGGCCACCCACGAGTCGTTCAGCAGCACATTCTTAGGCTTGAGGTCGCGGTGGATGATGGGATTCTCGAATGAATGCAGGTACACGAGCGCCTCGGCCACGTCGAGCGCCAGCAGCGACTTACACTTGAGCAGCGCGCCGTCGAATGCGTGGAACCACGAGTACGCGTCGCGCGCGAGCGGGTCTCGAGCCTCGCGCTGCAGTTGCGTGAACAGCAACGCGCTCAGGTCACCGCGCGGCATGTACTCCATGACCATGCTCACGTCCAGCAGCGAGCTCCAGGTGACGCCGATAAAGTGCACGACCTTGGGGTGGTCCAGCGCCGCCGCGAGCCGGATCTCGTCCATGAAGTTGACGAGCGTGCGCTTGTGCCGCGCCTTGTCGGGCAGCAGCTGCTTGACCACGACCTGCTCTTGCCGGAAGGTCGCCAGGTACACGGCGCCGTAGCCGCCCTGAGCGATGAGCGCGCCCAGCGCGACCTCTTCCTGCAGCAGGCGGAAGCGCAGCAGCTCCTCGTCTGTGCGGATGTCGTTCGGCAGGTACTCGGTCGACGAGTTGCTCAGCGCCAGCATGGTGCCGTTACTGCCGCTTTTGTGGTGCGTCGACGGTGCCGAGTCGGTGCGCGCCGTGCGCGTCAGTGTGTTGTTGTGCGCCACGAAGTCGGTCGCCTTGGCCGACGACGACAGCGGGCGCTGGTGGTCCGCCACGTCCACCCACGCGTGGTCGGTGGGCGCCGCGCTGCTGTTGAGCGTCGAGTCGAAGCCCGCCTTGCCGTCCGCATTATTGCGCTGGTGGCGCCGGTACAGCGCAAACGCGACGCCGCTGAGGACGACACCCAGCAGCACCGACACGCTGATGATGGCCAGCAGCATCCACTTGTTCATGCCGCCGCCGCCTTTGCCTCCGTTGGCCGCCGACGGGTTGGCCGTGTTGCCGCTGTTGCTCTGGGAACTTGCGTACTTGGCGGCGAAGTCCTCGTCCGAGAGCACGCAGAGCGCGACGCTGGACTGGACCATCGTGAAGGTCGCCGCACTGTCCGAGCAGGACGTGAAGCTCGTCTTGACGCTCAGATTGGGCACGCTCTCGAGGATCGCAACGCTCGCATTGGCCACCTCGAACTTGGCCAGCGTGCTGCCCGACAGGTCGAGCGTCTCGAGCGGCGACGCGCTGGACGAGTACCCAGAGGAGGAAGACGACGACTGGGACGGGAAGTAGATGCCGCTGACCTCCGTCACCTGGCAGTTCTCGCACTTGAACGCCTTGAGCTTGGCCGGCAGCTCCACGTTACTCATGATCTGGATCGTGTTGCCGCTGAGGTCGAGCGACTCGAGCGACTCCGGGAGCGACAGCGTGTCGAGACTCGTGATCTTGTTGCTCTGCAGCGAGAGACTCGTCATCTGCGACGGCAGCTTGTCCGACTTGGTGCCCTGGAGCTTGTTGTTGTCCATGATGCTGCACAGGACACGACATGACACGACACTCCATTAGTCATCAGGAGCGTCATTTTCCTCTGGATAATCGTCCAGAGCGCATTTACAGGGTGGTGACGGAGTTGGGGAACTCAAAGTTGTCCAGCGAGCTGATGCTGTTCACCGACAGGTCCCTGTCATCAAATAATCCAGAGTAATGCAGGGTAAGGACCAAATGCGGATGCCCATGTAGTTTATGTGTGAACTGGGGACGAGGGATGTACAATGTGGTCACTTGGCAGTCGCCTTCGCTATCAGCGAGCATGGTCACAGCGTTGTCTGAGAGGATCCTGTAAAATACACGTCTGCAGCGGTAAATAGACTTGACATTCGCAAAACCCGCGGATCCAGCATTCGGGACGCACAGTTGGGCCACATCGGGGCAGCTTGTGACGGCCTGGACACCCAGAGACGATGCGTAGATGGCAGTCGTGCTGTCGCTGCCTGTGGATGGTGTGAGTGACAGCACCGTGCAGTTGGGAAACACAACCACGGCGTAGTTGTCGTCGTCTGAGTTACGTCGAAGCGTTGGCACGTCCGGTGTGCTCGTCCGGCATGCGTTCTCATCCATCGTGGACACGGCCATGTTGACCGCGGATGCGTCCGCGTGCGCTAAGAGCGCTGCTGCCAATGTCAGCGCGCGTCTTGCTGTCCTCATCGGTGTCCTCATCGGTGTCGTCCGCCTTCAGGAACGTCCTGTGTCTCAATATGGTAGTGCTGGTGGGATCCCCAATCCATCCACACCTACGTCCTATAAATTACCATCCCGTATTTTATCATGGAAGAAATGAATACTGGACATACATGGGTGCTGGACCGATCACGAGGCTACGATTTCTTCGGTGCAGGAAGGGATTCATGTCATAATAAAACGGGATGGAACAGCATAAAAATGTAATTTACCATCCACAAGCTCGTGAAATGCTGACCAGCTGGTTACAGTGCAGTTCTTAAGTGCATGGATCCCATGATTTGTGACCCTGTCCTTATGGCCGGTAAGTAATTTATCAAATGTTGTAATGGGGTGGACGGCCCCTTCGATAGTTTATTGCTCTACAATAGGGAACGCACTAGGTGCAGAGCCACTGCCGGGGGGGCGTAAATTACGCGTTCCGCCCTAGATTGTGGGCGGGGGCCTGACTGATCCTGAAAGCAATCAAGATCCCATTGGACTCGAAATTCTCATTTGCGATCACGATAGGTAATTTACATTTGCCTCAACCAGCAATACAAATAAAGTTCACTTTACCAGTCTACTGATATAAGCTATCGGGTCTTTCTGACTATATTACCGGTAAAGTACCAGTTAGTTTCATTTCATTTCAGCGGTAAATTACCGGTAACAAACCAGACTTACATCCTCTGCACTCTAATCCAGCAACCCACAATTCGCAACAAAATGTTCATAAATGCGTAAAAATATACAAAAAACGTTAAAATTCAGCCAGTACAGTATCAAAAAAAAAAAAAAAAAACCCCCCCCCCCCCCCCCCCCCCCCCCCCCCCCCCCCCCCCCCCCCCC
>JAASGW010000453.1:0-24884 GCA_023334395.1 Phytopythium sindhum | reverse complement strand
TATCTTCAGGCGGGTGACATTGCTATCTACCGGGCGTTTAAGGACATCCTGAGCGGCGAAATCAATGCGTGGAAGGAGAGCGGGGACGTCCAGTACACCAAGGCAGGCAATCCACGGCCGCCTGCTGTCGAGGTTGTGTGCGATTGGATTCGACGGTCGTGGGCAGCGACGGAGAGTGAGACTGTGTCCAACTCGATTACGGCGGCTGGCTTTTCTGACAATCCGTATGACTGGTTTATTGCCCGCCACGACGTCTACGGGGAGCCGTTCATGGAGAAGTGGGAGAGCAAGGCGGAAACTGAGGCAGACGCGTTCAACATGACCGAGATCGACGATGCTTTGGACAACGTCACCCTGCTTCACGAGGAGGACGAGGATTAGAAGACCTCCCCGAATAGAAGACCTGGTCTGTGCTTTTGATGTGTTTTGTCAGCATCTAATAAGTACAAGACCGGGCAATATTCGGGTAAATCCGTTAGTGGACTCGACGCTTAGTAACGCTGAGGAATAAAGAGGGGGGACGCCAGTGGTGCTATCCACTGCCGCCGGAACCCAGGCACCGCCGTTTCTGCTGTTCAAAGCAAACTTAGCTTTCTCTTTGTCCACAAGGGGATTTGAACCCATAGTATGTCGTGCCAGCAACAGCCGCTGGTCGGCCATACCAGCGTGAGGACAGCATTTTGGTCAGCTAGTAATTTACCTGCTTTCGCCAGCGCCGATAATTTTTCAAATGCCGAACTATCGCAACCCTACACCTTGCAGCACATAGTTGTCGGATACATATTCGATTTTACGGTACCCAGCAGTGTACCCCGGGTACGCTGTGTGTAACCCTGTTACATGTACAATATGAATGAATATGATCAATCTGCCGACATTCACCTTAATACACTTACCTTGTGTAAACAACTGTGGGTCAATAGAAGGTCGGTATTCATTTATCGGCGAATCCCCTCTGTTCAGACTTGATTATTTACCAATCAGCGCATTTAGGGGTAGGGTTACCAGCTGCCGACGCTGTGCCGACGTATAATGTCAGCACCCAATTTGAAATATGCGTGTAACTCATACATAGATTAAGATGTCCTTGTGTAACCAGCATATTTAAGCTTCTGCCGACATTTGACTGGAAATTTGTAGTGTTAGGAGAGCGAAATCGGTAGGTGCCGACACTTTCAGCTTCACGAAAACTCTGCAAAACATCAGGAAGAACACCAGGCCGCATGAGTCTCCAAGACCTTACCCCGTTCAACAGCCGCCAGGTGCGTGAGACAGCTGTGCGTCGATTCAAGCGCTTCCTGGCGTCCGAGAATGTCCAGCTGCCGTTTATCCGCGCCAGCCTCTTCGGCGACCAAACAGGCAAAGTGTTTGTCAAGTTGGTGAACCGCTGGACGCTGCATCTGGCGTTTGCGAACGGCCGCTCAGGCAACCAGCTCGCTCGCAATACTATGATGAGCTACTCCCGGCATGTCAAAAATTGGCTGCTGAATGACTATCTTCAACGCCGCGCTACCATCGAGAGGCAGCTGCTGGACATGGGGAAGACGCTTGAGCGTTACTGCATGAAGCAGCAGTGCGTGCTCATCAAGAAGGCACCTGCTTGCGCCAAGGAGGACCTTCGATTTCTGATCGACGGAATCTTCTACGATGCCACTTCTGCGAAGGATTATCAAGACGCTGCGCTGTTGTCGCTGATGTGGTACGCCTTTGGAAGAGCCTCCAACCTCGCCTTTGTGCGAAAGTGCAATCTCTCGGTCGTAGCAGACGATGTTCTGTTCCTTCGATTCGTTCGCGCCAAGACTTCGGAGGAGCAAGGCATCACGTTATTTCCTGACCAAGCCAGCTATGTGACATGACCCCTACACGTAGTCACTGTCGCGTTGGCGATGCAGACATTCCCTGGTACCTCGCTTCTAGATCACCCGAATCTGGTGGGTGATGATTCCAGCGACCATTTCGAAGTCTCCTGCGGCATCGCTCTCGTAGAGGCTCTCAACCTATGTGCTTACGAGAACATCGACGATCCCAGTGACGGACACAAGGATGAAGAGGAAGAGCACAAGAAAGAAGACGTTCCAAGCGACCCGCCGGCAAAACGTCAGCATCAACCAGGTCCCAAGATTCACGCGTACGTCAATCGGATCGTCAAAGCGGTTTCGGGGCGCCAAGAGCGCGGAGGACTCACAACCGGGCTGTCTTCACACTCGTTTCGCCACGGAGGCGCCCAGCACGCCAACAGTGACGCAAGCCTGAGCGCGGAATGGATCTTTGACCGTGGCTCGTGGAGTATGGCAACGACAAACAAGGCGTTTGCCTACGTGTTCAACACTACAAGCGAGGACCAGAAGGTGTCCAAGGTGCTCAGCGGGTGGCAATCTAGCGACAAACCAGCTATCTCATCAATCGCGGTGTTCGACTCAGCAGTCCGCGCGAGAATTCGCGAACTTGGCCGCAATCTTTCCCTGTCCAGCTACTGTCTCGTTGATCCAGCAATGAATTTGGACGCTCGGGACCTCGACTTGCTGACGGCGGCATTGATCAAGTACTTCCCGGAAGTCAACGAACGCTATTCGCTCTCCCCATACGCTGATCGCATGCGCGGCTGCTGTGTGGTCTTGAAAATCAAGATGCCTGAGCTGTTGGCGTGGAGCAACATGTTGTACCAGCACCGCGCGAAGACGAGGAAGACGTGCGACGAACAAGACGGATACGGGCGAGAGAACTCAAAGAAGATTGTCTTGATCAATCACCAGAACGTTGTGATTGGAGAGCTTGTCAACATCAACCGTGATCTTACCCAGCGTCTTGAAGCCCTGGAGAAGCAATTCAAGCTCACACAAGGACCAACGCAAGTCCATGGCAGCTCAATCGATCGAGGTGTCTGTTCTTCCGTCGACACTACGTGAAGAAGCTAGCCAAGAACCCAAGTTAGGGAGAACAGCTCCAATGAGCGCCTCAGCCATTTGGTTCGTGTGGTACACGAAGACTCCTCGCTTGTGAGAGACAAACGACAACAGACAGTACAAGTCGACAGCGAAGCAAATCGTCGGGCACATGAAGCTCTTTTTGCCAAGCGGATTCAAACTCGATCCGACTGCAACAGACTACACCGACAACGTGCTCCAGCTGGGCAGTGACGCCCAGAGTTATTTGATGAAGTTTCTTCGTTCGCGTGGCATCCACAGCAAGTTTGGGTCTGGTCTTCTAAAGAAGCTGCGCGAGCTCCATCGCATCGGAGCGATGTAGAATCTTATTGATTCTTACCACGCGCGGCTAGCAATGGGACAAGTTGTAGACCCAGCGCCAGAGAGCTCATAGCTAATCTTTTAAGTTGAAGTGTTTCACTTCAACGAGATTAAATAAGACAAATTCACAGCTTTTGTCTTAATTTAATTCCAAAATGCATGGTGCATATATAGATTTGGCTTTTATTCTATTTTAATTTATTTAATTATTGCATAATATGTTATATTTGACTTGTGCTAAATTTAGATGCAATGCCCTGCCTATGCGGAATCGGTCAGTGCAGTCGATGCATTTGCCAACAAGAAGCGTCATGGCAATCCCGGTCTCAATGTCGAGAAGCAAGTTCAAGAAGAGTCTATTAAAGTTGAAAGCAGAGCACTACCCACGCCTGAAGATCACTGACGAAGCTATGAAGTACCTGAGCCGAGACATCCTGAAGCACGTGCGCAGCGCCGCTGACACTGAAGAAGTCCTCGACCTGGCCTTGGCGGCTCTTCACGCAGCCAACGTGCGCAAGGTGACGCGCAAGAGCCTCCAGTCGTGGCTCGGCATCGGTCGTGCGAACGAAGCGCTTTCCCTGGGTTCAGCAACTCCCGACACAACGTCAGCAACCACGACAGCCAACACGAACTTACCTGCCCAAGATGTGGAGGTCATCGACCTTACAGGTGACGACGACACCACCACTGAGTCCCCCGCTGGCGGAGACGACGCCTCCGACGGCAGCGAAACCGAGTGGCACCTGACCGAAAATCTGCGCGGCCGACCGCTGTACCACGTCCGCTGAATTCTGCGTGCGTACAAGAGAAACGGTAAATGGATTTAACTGATGTTCTGGGAACCCACCGAAGAGCCAGCGTCAAATCTTCCGCGTGGTGTCATCGCTGCCTTCCATCGCGAGCGCCGTGCGCTGGTGGAGAGGACCTACTTCGAGTAGAAACAGAGGTGGACGAACAGACGTAAGACCAATACATACCGCTGCATGACTTGACCACGCCGCCTCTGCATGGTTCACCTCTACTGCAGTCGAACACTGCGCTTCAATCAACTCCGTAGCCAGTGCAGACGGTTCACCTCTGCGTGAGCAGAACACCATCTTCACCACTGACCACGGAGCTGATAGCAGCGCAGGTCCCTCGACCGCAGTAGAACACCATGCATTGGCCGTGGTAAAGCGATCTATTACAAATACAAAACACTGCACACAAGCGTTGTTAGTCATGGTGGCGCTAATACAACAAGACCTCTTGCACGTACCTTAAACATGATGCCGTATCGCCAAGCACGGGCAGGCGGTCTGGGTGAGCGTAGATGGCGGCGCGCAGCAATCCGGAAACGTGGCAGCCAAGACGAATGGCGACCTAGGCTTGCGGCAGCCTGAACAGGCGAAGGTCTAGGCGCGCGGCGGGCGTGGGTGGCGGCTTGGGTGGGCGTGGCGGCGGCTTGGGCGCTGATTTTGACATGGTAGGGGGGGAGAGGGGGAGGGGGCTCTCAGAGTGATGGGAGAGGGCAAAGGGAGAGAGCTCAGCGTATTTGGACCAATCAAATATTTTATAATATCAAACAGTAGAAAAAAATTTGCCTCGTTTTATCACCAATCAAGATTGTGTCGGCCGATGTCGGCCGTGTCGGCTAGTTTACGGGATGGATGAGACGTCCTTCTTCTACAGATCGGAGTCTCGTTGGACCGTTTCTCGGAAGCCGACGGTCGCTGAGTGCAAACAGAGTAAGGTTCGCATGACCTTGGCTCTTGCTGCGAACGCCGACGGTAGCGACAAGCTGCCACCTTTCTTCATCGGCACCGCGACAGTGCCGCACGCGCTCAGAAGGCATGATGTGTCCGAGGGGCTAGGTGTCACTTACACGAGCACACGGAAGGGGTGGATTACAATCACCCGCTTCCTCCAATACTCAACAACGACATGCGGGAGCAGGACCGGTGAATCCTGCTGCTCGTCGACAACGCTAGCCCCCACGCTCGCCCCATTGTCCCCATGTCAAACGTCCACCTCAAGTCTCTGCCCCCCAACATAACAAGTGTTCTCCAGCCCATGGACCTGGGAGTGATTGCTTGTATTAAGCGAGGATTTACTAGGGTAAAAGCCAGGCATGCATATTTAGCGTTCAAAAACAACAGTAGACAAGAGCAAGCGTCGGTTTATGACGCTATGCAGTGGGTGAGCGAGGCCTGGGGGTCTGTCAATGCAGAGACTATTCGCAGTTACTGGCACCATGCTGGCATTTTGTGGGATCCGCGAAAGCTTCCAGGCATCTTGAAGCTATGTGACGAGGAGGCACTTTGACAAAATTTAAATCAGTAGCTGACAATTGTTTTCCTGTGGGCTGTTGAATTACCTTGCATTTTTTACCTGTACTACTGGGCCACTAGAGGGAGATTTTTCTGCGCAGTGTGTTTTGCCATCAAGCACGGGTCATTTCTGATCGACCTGTAGCAATTATTTTTTTTCCATATCTCGGGGTGATGAGCGATGGTACTGACCTACGGTCGCAATTGCCAACATTTTTTGGAAGGGAGATTTCCAGCCACTTCACCCACCAACGATGCACATTCAACTGAATTTCAACTGAAAAATAACATCAATTCAATTTTTTTTGGCGCGAAGACACTTTTCCCCACTGGGGCGCCCTGTGCGCATGCTTCCCTTCACAATATGAATTCTTTTGCATGCCACTCGCCACTTTTCAATTTGCTGTCATCTACCATGCCGCGTCGTGCCTCCCCCAAGCCAGCATCCACCCCAAAACAACGACACTTTCTCCACCTATCGATAAAGGCCGAGATCTGCAAGATGGCCGCGCAGAAGCCCGCGATGGGCCATTCACGGCTTGCTGCGTAGGCGACCGAGGCGTTCGAGCCCGGCTTCACTATCGACCGATTCATGGTGCACAAGGCGCTCAAGGTCAAGGGCAAATTGCTCCAACTCCCCGCCCACTGCTTCAACAGGAAGACGATCCTGTCGCCTCGCCTGCTGCATGTCGATGCGGCAGCAAAGGCGTTTGTTGAGCGAGTCGTCGCACACCACAGCCCCGTCTCAGCTGCCCAGCTGTGCGTGGAGGGGCGCAGAGTGTTGCGGGAGCTCGGCGTGGCCAAGATGACGATGCCCAAGTTAACGAAGTCCTGGGCGACGCGCTGCATGAGGAGGAACGGCTTGTCCATCCGGCAGCTTTACGGAGAGGCTGGGTCGGTCAGGAGGACGGCTGTGGAGGAAGGGCGGGTGCGCATTCAGGCTCTGACGCGACTGTACCACTCCAACAGCATCTTTAACTTCGACGAGACGGCCTATTTCTATCGGCGCGCGCCGACGCGCACCATCGCGCCCGACGGAGCCACGCTCTATGAGCGCAAGAAGAACAAGACACGGGTGACGATGGGCGTGGCCACAAATTCTTCGGGGACTGAGCGGCCCCCGATCTTGATTATCGGGACGGCCGCGATGCCCGTTCCCTTCCACGCCCAGACAGATCGCGTCCACTGGGTCGGCGACGAGGATTGCGCAGTGACCAACCCCCTCTTCCACTACGCCCACTCCAAGAAGGGGTGAATGAACGGCGCCATCTTCCGGGCCTGGCTTGGCGAGCTCGACGTGCGGATGCGCGACGAGGACCGCCACATTTTAATGCTGGTTGACAATGTGAGCAGCTGCCATGTCGGCGATATCGGCCTCACGAACGTGCACCTCGACTTTCTACCTAAAAACACGACATCAGTGCTGCAGCCCATGGACCATGGCATCATCAAGGCGACCAAGGACTTTATCTACTCGCTGCGCGACGAGCGCGACTACAACTTTTACGTCGAAGGGACGTTTTCGCTCCCTGTGGTCGACTTGTTTACTGCTTGTGAGTGGTGTGTCGCTGCCTGCAACCAATTTTCGGTGGCGACCATCAAAAGTTGCTGGGTAAAGGCCGAAATTGTTGTTGACAGGTCGAAAATAACGAACATTTTGGACCAGTGAGAGCATAGCTAACAAATGTCAGTACTTTTGTTTTGGTTGCTTCACTTTTATCATATAATGCATTTTGAAATTTAATATCTCAGCCTTGTGCTTGATGGCGAAACACACTGTACCAAGCCGGCAGTCGGCTCCCTGTAGATCCGCATCACATCTCATACAGTCTGCCCCGGACGTAGCGCCACCACGAATTCCGCATGACCTGCAACTTTTGATATCGAAGAGTGATGTGTTTTGTACTCATTTTAGTTAGATGCAAATGTATCAGCTGTCCCGAATTGAAGATACTTATCTTCTTTCAGTACAAATGTGTGGCCTTCAACCAGTATTAGTTGTTGCGGTGGTCGCTGATTTGCGCCGTGGTGGCGCGTGGGCGCCGCTGCCACTTTTCAATTTACAATTACCATGCCACGTACTTCTACACCCACTCGCATCCACCTTACCATCGCCCAGAAGCGCAAGATAGTCAAGGTCGCGGAGCTGCGGGACTACACGATCTCTGGGCTCGCCCGCTGGGCCGCAGCCGCGTTTGACCTGCCCCGACCTCTTCATCGAGGCACTGTCCGCTTGATCCTGTCCAAGGCGAACGAGCTCAAGCGAGCTGGGCCGCACTTCGATGCCAAAAAGTAGCTCGGCAACGCTGCTCTCGAGGCGTTCGAGGAGCACCTCGTCGTGGAGTTCGACGCCATGGAGCGGTCCACGAAAGCGGAGGCCGTCAACGACAAGCATCTCATCGGCCTCGCCCGGCGGTTGGCCGCCAGCGCCGGTCTACCGGCCGCCATCTGCTCCGGCTTCTCGAAGGGCTGGCTGGCTCGCTTCAAGGCGAGGCACGGCATCTCCAGCAAGCGCATGCACGGCGAGTCTGCGGGCGTCGACCTTGCCGCGGTTCGGGCGGGCCGTTCAAAAATGCGCGCGTTGACCGACCAGTACGCACCCCGGAACGTGTTTAATATGGACGAGACGGCCTTCTACTACCGGCAGACTCCGCGCAAGACCCTCTCGCGGCGCAAGCGGGTCTCGGGCACCAAGTTGGACAAGGCGCGGGTGACGATGTGTGTCGCCACTAACTCCGACGGCACCGAGAAGCTTCCGCTGCTGTTCATCGGCACCGCCAAGGAGCCGATTGAGATGCGAGGCCACGACTGCGTTGTAGAGCTTGGCGTCGTCTACACCAACACGAGCAAGGCGTGGATGACGTCCCGCGTCTTCCTGATTTGGCTGCAGGCGCTCAACGTAAAGATGCAGCGGGAGGGCCGCAATATCCTCCTACTCGTCGACAATGTCAGCACCCACCCCCCGACCGTCGGAGGAGATGTCCAACGTCCGTCTCGAGTCTCTCCCTCCCAATACGACCAGCCACCTGCAACCCATGGACCAAGGAGTGATTGCCAACCTCAAGAAGCACTACGAGGACATCAAGGTCGACGTCTCAATTCAACGCTATCTGGAGGGCGAGGAGCCGCGACCAGTCTACGTGCTCACGGCCATGCGGTGGGCAAAGCAGGCATGGGACAGGGTGAACGCCAAAATTATTCGAAATTGTTGGGGGCACTCCGGCATCATCGCTACGCCGTGGAAGAGCTCTCTGGGCCACATTATGGACTAGCTTCCGCGAAATGGGCAGTGTACTGAATCAACAAAGTATCTAGACTTGGGTCTGGCTTGTTGTCAGTACGTCGTGGTCTTCGTTTTGACTGGGCGTACACAATATACTGTATCAATTGATATCCTACCACGGTGGCACTACGCCCGGGGCAGACTGTACAAATCGAATGCACTTGTGCATGGGCCTTGCGATTGGCGAGAGTGCATGCTGCCGTAGGAGGGATGATAACCTTCTGTATCAGTCCATTACTCCAATCAAGACCAAAAAGATGTCGCCCCGCCGCGTTGCCGCTCTTTTTGCAGGTGCCCATCCCATGGGTTAGCGTCCCAAGGTGATCCGGAGATGGGGCGGGCGCTGCAACTTGGCTGCATACAGACTCCAAGACGTTTGGCCTTCACGTCGCGACTCGATTACGTCGTGATCAGTGTACCGGAATCGTCCCGAGCCATTGATGCGTGCCTGCCTGGGAGATGCTAGCTCGGCGCCTCGCTCTTGACGTACAGTGGCCTTGACAGCCATCGAGTAAGCGCGGCCCCCTCACCCTCGGAGTCCTTCAAAAGCAGACCGTCTAGGATCTCCTCGTCCCGTTAGACTGGTACTGTGAGTGTCCTTCGCCACGACGTGAGCGCTCGGAGACCGTGGTCGTTCGCTCGCTCAGCCGCCGTCCCGCCACTTCTCGTGTTGGCTCGAGAGCGATCGACATGAACTGGGCCGACGGCTTCTGGCGGTACGACGTGGCGGAGATCACGCACGAGCTGGAGCGGCTGCGCGTGCCGGCCGACCAGGTGCGCGACGCCCACGGCAACTCGCTGCTAGCACTCGCCATCAAGTACGCGGACCCGAGCGAGCCGCTCAGGACGGTCGCCATGCTCGACATGCTGTTCCGCAGCGGGTGTCAGTGGCACCAGGAGCCGGCGGACCGCAACCTGATCGTCGCCGCGTGCGAGTGCGAGTTGGGGCCGCCCGTGATCGACGCGCTGATCGCGTGGTTCTACCAGCAACGCAGCCAGCACCACGCTAGTTGTCACCAGCTGCTCGAAGCCGGGGACTGTTCCCATTGGAAGGACGTGGACCACGACGCGCTCGAGTGGGCCTGTCAGTACTCTCTAAACACCGACGCGCTGCACCTGCTCGACACTGTCGTCGCCAACAACAGCCACCACCCGGACCTACCGCTTCGCGCCTTGTGCGCAGCCATCGGCTCCAAGGACGAGGACTGGGCGTTGATGGTCGCGCGTCAGACCACCGTCAAGCTGGCCGTCCAGTCCATTGGCATCCCCATGGTGTGGGAGTTCACCAGTGCGAGGGGCGTCCCTGCAGCACCCCCCGAGACGCTCCGGTGGTTCGTCAGATGCATCGAGAGCGCGGTCCACAGAGGAATGGAGGCCGTCTCGGCCCATCTCGACCGGCTGAACCACCGCGCGACCGAGCTCGCCTCGGCGTTCTACGTCCACGTCGCGTCCAAGACCCACGCGACGACGCCCCCTTCGTCGGCGTCTTCGTCATACTCGTCTTCGTCGGAGTCAGAGACGCCGCCGTCACGGAAGAGGAGCTTGACGCGCATCCGGTCCCGGCGGCGAACCGGCGCGCTGTTCGTGGCGGTACTGGCCAGGCAGTTCCTCCGCGACGCCACCTGGGACCACGTCCGCTTGCTCGTGATGGCGCGGCACCACGCGGTGGTCCAGGACGCTCACGAGGCTGCGTGTCTGTGCCAGTCGGAGCACGGCGACGGGATGAGCGACTGTACGCGCTCCTGCTGTGAGCTAGAGGGGCGGGAGCGCGCCCATCCGCTGCTGACCTCGCCCGACTCGGTGTTCGCGCTCATCCTGGCTTTCGTCCCGGCCTCCGCGGCCGTGCAGGAGGCGCTCGAGGCCTTCGGCAGGTGGTCTCGGTGGCACCCCAGGCGCGCGCGCGCCCGCAAGCGCTCGCTTAAGTAGTGCTGGCGGCTGAAAATTATAAGAATAGGGGGTGCGTAGGACCCAGCAGAGCAGCGACATAGACCGAGGGTGCCAATGTAAACATACTTCGAAGTGCACCACAGGAGGAGATGGGAGGCATGCGCCTGCTGGCTGAAGTGTTGGGGAACGTGCGTGTGGCTGGCATTGGCCCACTTCTCCTGAATAATTAAAGTGATCCCTTCGCTGTCATTATCGATCTCGCTTCAGCAGACACTTCACGACGGAGAGCACAATGACAGCGGGACGCGAGCAGCAGCGCGCTGGTGACGTCCATGAAGAACCCAAGAGCGAGATCTTGGTGCGTCAGTTCCGGCCGGAGGACCTGCCGGCGGTCGCGCGCATCTTCGCGGAGTCGTCCATGTGTATGGACGACGACGACGCGCAGCGCCACCGCTGGCACGAGATCGTGAAGCGAGTGCTCGCGCGGGACATGGCGGCCATTGAGGAGACGTACATCTCGCCCGGCGGCAACTTCTGGATCGCCACCGCCAAGGACGCGAGCTCTGGGGACGAGGTAGTGGTGGGGATGGCGGCGCTACTGCGCAAGTCGACGACTGAGGGAGAGATCAAGCGCGTGTCGGTGGACGTGCAGTTCCACCGGCAGGGCGTCGGCCGGCGGCTCATGGCGCACCTCGAGCGCTGGGCGCGCGAGCACGGGGTCCAACAGCTGGTGCTGCGCACAGGCGCCAAGAGCAAGCAGTCCGACGGGTTCTACCGGTCACTCGGCTTCGAGCTGCAGCCGCGGACGCCCATGCCGACGCTCTTCCACGACCCGCCGTACTACGAGCTCGCCACGTTCGTCAAGCGTCTGAATGGCTAGTTTTACGCGTCGATGACACGCGTCTTGTCGGTTGAACAGGTGCGATTTGATACATGGTGTTGGCATGCTTTTTACAGTCTATAATGGGTGAAAGTGGCGATAAACACAATTTACTGTACGATTCAGTGGGAGAGTAGCCACGAATTAGTCGTTGTTTTGTAATAGAGCATGATGAGATGAGCGCGTGATTATCGTCAGACGCAGTCGATTAGAAATCGGATTGTGATCTCTGAGCGGCGCGAGTGCTTAGCAATGGCTGAAAGCGTCCACTGTACGCGCCCACTTTGAGTCGTGCCACCTCCTGCAAGAATGACCCAATCGACCCCAGACACCAGCTCCACCATCGTTGCTGCCGGCAAACCGGTGACTTCGGTGCGGCAATTCACTGCCGGTGACCAGGAGCACGCCGTCAAGCTCTTTCACGAGGTCATGACGGCGCGATTCGCAGTCCCGTCGAGCGAGTTCTACTCCGAGTGACGCGAGTACACGCAGAAGCGGATTGATACGGATCTTGCAGACATCCCTGGCCCCTACATCGCGCCGGGCGACAACTTCTGGGTCGCCGTCGCGTCATACTCTGACGGATCGCAAGACGATCACATCACCGGGATCGTCGAGTTGGAGCGCAAGCCGGAGAGTATAGCTGAGATGCGCACCGTGTTTGTGAGCATCGACCACCACCGCCTGGGTGTCGGTCGCGCGCTCATG
The DNA here is from genome assembly GCA_023334395.1 of Phytopythium sindhum. Lineage (NCBI taxonomy): Eukaryota > Oomycota > Peronosporomycetes > Pythiales > Pythiaceae > Phytopythium > Phytopythium sindhum. Next base: position 12,572 of record JAASGW010000453.1, on the reverse strand, counting down.
ACACATCTGATGGATTGGGCGCGAAACCACGGGTTCACGCGCCTATTCCTGACCACAGCCGCTGATAACACCCAGTCGCGTACGTTCTACGGGTCCGTGGGCTTCGACTATCAGCCGCACCCGCCGCCAATCGCCTTCTTCGGCGACCATCTCGAGTTCGCCGAGTACGTCAAGCAGCTCTGAAGTTGAATGGACGCACTGGTGCAATTGGCGCTCCTCATTACGACCTCGCCACGCTCACCATGTGCTGTTGGATGGCTAGTTTTATCGGCCAACAACAAGCTTTTTGATGATTGAACGGGTGTGATTAGGGAGCGCATTTTGTGCTTTTTACAACCTGTGACCGAAAAAAATAGCACGGAACCCAATTTGGTGTACGATTTAGTGAGAGAATATACCCGAATTAGCTACTGCTTTATTTGCGAACGAGGCCTTGATGAGATGAGCGCGTAATTACTGTCTGACAAGCTGCAAGTGTCCATGATAGGATGAGCAGTCGATTTGATGGCCATCCCTGCTCGTGCGAGCTCTGAGCGTCAGACAATAATGGCTGAAGACTTCCAACCTACACGTCCATTTCGACTACCGCCGCCTCCTGCAAGAATGACCCAGTCGGCCTCAGACAAAGTCTCCACCGCCGTTCCTGCCTTGCATCTGGTGATTTCGGTGCGTCAGTTCGCCACCGATGACCATGAGCACGTCACCAAGCTCTTCCACGAGGTCATGATGACGCGCTTCTCCGATCCATCGGACGAGTTCCACACGCCGTGGCGCGAGTACGCGCAGAAGCGGCTCCGATCAGACCTGGCCAATATCCCCTGTACCTACATCGCTCCGGGCGGCAACTTCTGGGTCGCAGTTGCGTCGTACCCTGACGGGTCACAAGACGAGCGCATCGCCGGGATCATCGGACTGGAGCGCAAGTCAGAGACCGAGGGCGAGGTGCGTAGTGTGTTCGTGAGCGTCGACCACCACCGCCTGGGTGTCGGTCGCGCTCTCCTGACGTGCCTGGTGGACTGGGCGCGAGACCACGGGTTCAAGCGCCTGTTCCTGATGACCACGGCGCGCAACACGCAGTCGCGAGGGTTCTACGAGTCCCTGGGCTTCGGCTACCAGCCGCACTCGCCGCCACTCGCCTTGTTCGACGGCCGCCTTGAGCTCGCCGAGTACGTCAAACACCTCTGACGATGGACGGGTACAGCGATCCGTGGGGCGTTCCACTCGAGAGGGGATTACGCTTGATCACGGGAACGACAAGTGACTCCACTGCCGCTCGTTCGCTTGATGATGCCGTTTACGGTCACCCTTTGCCACGGAAGCGCATCAGATGCAGATCTCACAGTCGTGGGTCGCACATCCGTGGCACCGTTGGGCGGAGGCGACTTCTCAGCGGAGAAGGAGAAGGAGAAGAAATCCATCCGTCGCTCCAGCGTATCAGATACTATCAATCTGGCACTAATTACACTTGGTTAAAGTATGTGAATCGAAACATGTGTCGACAACAATTGCCGAGTGAGTAGCGCCTAAAATCGTTCTCACTTGGCGTTTGTATGGTTCGCGCGCTGTCCAGTGCGGGTATTTTCGGGAAAGTCGCCAACATTTCTCCAATCATATCGCTCTAAAATCCTCAAGAATACCCAAAACTACTTTTCTAGCCGCAATATTTCCTGAAATTCCACTCGTCGCGCGCGCTTCCCCATTCTCTCCCTCCTTTTGACACCGGCAGATTAATCTCCATACAAACTCCATACAACCAAACTCCATCGGCATCGCGGGCGGCGGCGTCGCCCTCGACTCGCTCGGACGCTGCGCGGCGGCGAACCCCCGCGGCGCGCGCGGTATTTATAAGGAGAGGAGGCTCTTCCTGTCCAGCTACCCGTCTGCTAGCGTCACCTGGCGTAACGGGGCGCCCAGGAGCAGGGCGGCAATCGAACGGAGATGGTGTGGGCGACGGTGTCGCTGTGCGCGATCGCGCTGTCGCTGCTGTCCACGGGGCTGACGACTCTGCGGCTGCGGCGCAACTGGGACCTGCACGTGTCGAGCGTGCGCTGGCTGTTTGTGGCCTTCTTCGGCTACTTCTGCGCCTACTACTCCGCGCGCCTCGTGTACCTCGTGTACGTGCGCTACGCGCCCGAGCTGGCGGTAACCAGCAGCAACAGCAAGTCGGCGGACGGGTCCGTGGCCGCCATCTACGAGCGCTACAGCACCATGGGCATCTACACGGTGCTCAACTTCCGCTCCAGCAGCGACCCATACATCACGGCGTTGCTCTGCCTGGGCGACACGCTGCTCTTCGGCGTGGCCGTCTGGATGTTCCCGCTCACGTACGAGCTGTCGCACCTCGCGACCAAGTCGATGGACCGCGGGCCCGAGAAGGAGAAGCGACAAATCCGCGCCTACTCGTGCTACGTGCACGGGCTCATCGGTACCTATGCGGCCGTGGAGGTCGTGCTCTCGATCGTCTACGGCGGCTACACGACGGCCACGCAGCGCTGCCTGCTCAGCATCTACTTCATCCAGTTCTTCAGCTTCTTCTACATGCTGTGGCTCATCGTGCGCTTACGCATCGGCGGCCGCAAATATGAGAACGTGCGTGGCCAGTTCATCACCTCCCCCATCTACCAGCGGCTCACGCGCATCATGTGAGTGCATCGGCGTTTTGCTGCGTTCCCTGTCATTTATTCTAACGCTCCGTGTCCTCCCAAACCGACAGGGCCGTGTACGTGCTCTTCTCCTTCCAGTACCAGTTCGTGTCGGTCATCCTGTACGCGATCCCCGACAAGGAGGACACGCTCATCAGCTTCATCAGCGTCTCGTCCATCATCTATAGCCTCTCGGGCATGATGCTCGCCATCACGACCATGTGCAGCCAGGTGTGCGTGCTCCAGGCGTGCCACTACTGCCTGCCGGACGACATTGAAGCGCAGATGCAGGCGCGGCTCATGCAGGCGGGCGGCGAGCTCGCGACGCCGCGGGATACGCTCGCGCACGAGCTCGTCGAGCCGCCGCTCGTCAACCCTGTGTTCGTGTTCACAGACATTGAGTCGTCCAGCGCGCTGTGGGGCATCGGCGACGGCACTATGATGCAGCGCGCGACCGAGCTGCACGACAACATTCTGCGGTCGTCGCTCACCAAGTACCGCGGGTACGAGATCACGACGGCGGGCGATGCTTTCCAGCTCGCGTTCCACACAATCCGCGAAGCCGTGGAGTACTGCCTGGACGTCCAGCTGCAGTTGCTGGTAGCCAACTGGCCCAAGGAGCTGCATCACGCGCTGCCGGCCACGCGTAAGCACCGGTCCGGTCACCGGCTCATCTTCAACGGGTTACGCGTCCGCATGGGCATCCACGACGCCGTGGAGGCGGACGGGCCGCTGATCCTGGACGTGCACGCCGTGACGGGCAAGATGATCTACACGGGCGCAGCTGAGGTGATCGCCAACGAGATCGGGGACCTGGGTGACGGCGGGCAGATCCTGGTGACAAAGCGCATCGCCGACTGGCTGTTCATGTACGAGGACCTAGTGTCGATCGAGAGCCAGGTGGAGCGCGTGGGCGAGTATGCGATCCCGCAGATCAACGCCAAACTCGAGGTGTTCCAGGTGCTACCCGAGGTGCTGAGCGGCCGCAAGAAGATGTTTTCGTCGACGCTGCGCAAGCGCACGGCGACCACGGCGTCGTTCGGCACGAACGGGTCGTACTCGTTGCCGATGGGTGGCGGCCGCGAGCGCGTCAATAGCGTGGCGTTCATGCGACGCCTGGCGCAGCAGCAGGAGTATCAGCAGCAACGGCCGCTGGCGCGCCACGCGTCGCAGCACTCGGTCTTCGGCCGGCCCAGCCTGCAGTACTATGAGCGAGCAACGAGCATGTAAAGTAGCGAGAAAGTAGTAGCATTATCGAGGAGAGTGGTCGAGTGTTTGACGGTCCAATATGATTTGCTTGCGGTTCGGTTGTCTGGTGATCTTGGTCATATCGCGTTGAAAAGATGGTTTTCAGCTCATGGTTCGTTCGAGACGAAGGAACACGGCGGGTGCTCGCATTGATGCGATCACCTGAAAGCGCTCTCGTGTGTTTCAGATCGCCGAAGCAACATCTGACAAGGATACCGCTCGCAGGGATGGATACGTTGCTGGCTTTCATCTAAACGACATCAACGTGGCAGACGTCGATCCGACACTATCCATGGATATGTTGGGCTAGTGGGTGTCTGATGATCTTAGTGCTTTCGCATTGTAAAGTTGGATGCCTTGTCGACGCGTACGAGATGAAGAAACACTTCGGAAATTCACTTAGTGCGACGGTGTGTCAGCGTTCTCGTGCTTCGAATCGTCGAAGCAGCCTTCAGACAAGGCTTAATGCTTCCAAGGGCAGATGTTATACGTTGGTGGTCATCATTCAGACGACATCTATTACACAGCACATGTCGATCTGTCAACATGGTACGAGAGCATCAAACGCATCGGTACGAGTGCATCAAGTGAGGAGAGGAGCACGTCAGGAAAGATCATTGTACAAAGCCGTTCTCTTCTTCGAGTTACTCCAAAACTCAGCTCGTGTTTCCAAGGCAAAAACCGGCGGGCCGGTTGGAAAATGCATGTGTAGACGCATTCGCTCAGTGTCGAACAACTAGACGTCTAGGAAGAGCGCGGCCGCGCTCCTCGACGCGGAACGCATTCACATCTTGCAGTTCTTGCTGCTTCCAGTGGCAGTGGTGGTGGCGGGCGTGACGGCCGGCGAGTTCGTGGCCGTGGCCTCGGTGACGGTGGGGGCCTCCGTCGTGGCCGTCTGCGTGGCGGCGGGCGTGGCGGCGGGGGCCTCCGTGGCGGTGGTGCCAGTCGTGGTCGAGGCGTCCGCCGTGGTGGGGGCGGGGGTGGCGGCGGGGGCCTCCGTCGTGGAGGCGTCCGTCGTGGGGGCGTCCGTCTCGTCGTCGGCGTCCGAGGCCGAGTCGTCCGAGTAGTCGTCCGTGGTTGAGGTCGTGGTCGAGGTCGTGTTGGCAGTGGAGCCATCGCCCGAGGGGATGGTCACGTGCTGCGTGGTGCAGTCCGAGCCGTAGAGACCGAAGTGCGTCTCGTAGTCGGCGCCCGAGTAGCTCGTGGTGGTGTCGAACATCATGAAGAAGTAGTGCGCGTCGCTGGCCGCCCACGCGGCGAAGTCGTCGATGTACTGCTGCATGCCGTCGTACGACGGCGTGTTGCCCTCGTAGTCTGAGCCGGCGTACGGCCAGCCCGTCTCCGTCACGTGCAGGGTACTGGCGTCGTAGCCGGCCTCCGTCATCTGCTGGTACTGGGTCTCGAGCTTGGTCACGGCGCTGTCATCGCCGTTGGTGAAGAACGGGTAGATGTTGACGCCGATGACATCGCAGGCGGCCTTGAGCGTGGCGGCGTTGTCTGTCTCGAGCCACTCGTTGATGCGCTGTACCGTGCCGACCGGGATGCCGTAGCTCGACACGCAGGCCTTGACCTGGTTGATGTACCCGACGAGCGTATCGGCCGAGTAGGTGCCGTACGAGCCGTCGGCGTTGACGAGGTCCTCGTTGCCGACGTACACGGCCTCGACGGAGCTAGCGTACGACTTGACGGCCGAGCAGACGGCGTCGATCTCGTTCTGGATCTGGGACGAGTCCGTGAGCTGCACGCCCGCGGCGATCTTGAGGCCGGCGCTCGCCGCGGCCTCGATGGCGTTCACGCTGCTGAACAGCGTCTGGAAGGTGCGGATGCGCTGGAAGTGGGAGCTGACAATGGAGAAGTCGCTCGCGATGACCGACGAGTCCACCGATGTGTGGTGCCACGGCGCGTAGCAAACGCCCGAGGCCAGCGAGCCGGCGTCGACGCCGGCGGCGATCGCGGCGGCCAGGATCAACGCGGACACGCCCATGTACTTGGTGCAAACCATTTTCGCTGCGGAGGGGATCGGGAGGAGGGTCGGGGGTCTGTCGGGCACGGAGCGAATTGGATTATGACGGAGGAAGAGATGCGTCATGTTGGCCATTGCCCAACATCGTCTCCTCTACCCACAGGTATGGCCTATACTAGTTTACACTTGAGCTCAGTATGCCACACCAGTCGTTCAGTCGATGGCGGCCCACCAAGGATACAGCGAGAAGTCAGCGCGCAGGAAGGATAAGAGCCAAGCGAACCGTCTTTTCTGCTGCAGAGACGGCATACTCTGCGCCATACAAGGCGGCGACCAGCACGCTGATTCATGCGCGCACACCGCCATCTGGTCGCTCGCCATTGGGCATGCAGGGGCCTGCCCGCCAGCCGGTGGACGCATACTTTGATCAAGTTACGGCGGGAGACATCGGCATGAACTCGAGCCGGCGGTTTTTTTGCCTGGACGCCGCGGCCATATGGCGTGGGTGAACTGTGCCAGCTTGTGGGCACCGGCATCGCCATAGACAATCTAGTTCGGCGCAAGCAGACGACGCCGAGGTTTGACATAAAACTGACCAGGACTGATTCGGTAATTCCTATTGGCTGTATTTTTATTGTCATCAAACAGTCAAAACACGTATGAAGACCTCGAGCGAAAGGCAGAACAGATCCTGACGTGATTACTGAGTACGACAATCGTATCTTGTGGCCTTACGACGGGACGAGCTAGGCTTGGAGCGCCTGGATAGCGCCTGAATGACCTGCGCACACGCTTGTTTGCCCGGGATATCGCGGGATCTTCTCCCTGCAAATTTCGCCTCGATTACATTTTGGTGGATTTTCCTGCACTATCTGGGCGTTGCGTCAACGCGTCGAATCACAACAACTTGTGACACAATCGCCATTTCTTCCAAAACGCTCCGGCTTCCACTCCAAATTAATCTGCGCGCGCACCAGCTAGTATCATATTTAGGAGGTTTTCTAATACAATAGCCAAGATAACCAGGAAAAGCGTAGCACAAGACACTAGGTTTCGCAGTGAGCAACGGCGATTTGGGTGTCCCTTCGAGCGAGTGGTCCGCCCCTTCTGACTCTGACGCGCGCCGAATGGAAACCGCGTTCGCCTGTCGTCCGTCGAATCTTTCGCCTCGGTCGCCCCATCGGCCGCGGTTTCACCGTCAGTTACTACATATAATACCGTTGTACGCACTCAATGCATTCCATGTTCACTGTTGCCAGCAGCCTGTTAGGGACACTGGCGACGTTCATGGAGGCCCCATGTGAAACCCAGCGACAGCCGAAACGCAGGTTGGGGCGGCAATGTGTGGCTTGGGGTGCGCGGCAGCGGCAGATGGCGGGACGAACACGTGCGCGGGGGGACAGGCGCTGCGACACATAGTGTTGCGGCGTATCGGGTGCTCCAAATGAAAAGGCGGCGCGTGTCGCCACCGACAGGAGCGGCTATCTGTTGTGTATCGCACACCACGACAGCAACCAGCTGGGCGCCCACTACTTATACTAACGATACGCTGCATCACTGCGATCGAGCTGGCGACAAGCCAAATGACGAGCCCGGTTTTAATCTGCGCGAGCTTATTATTTATAGTGGTGGTGGCGGGAGTCCATGACTTCATTGAGGCCATAGCGATCACCGATGATCACCGTTGGTGCTGTATATATGCACAGCAATGATTAAAACACGAGCGCGCGCGAGTCGGAGGTCGTGGGCTCGCTGCGACGCTGCAGCGCGTCCGTAGTCAATCGCGGCTTGGGTGCCAGCACACTGCGCACTGCTACGATGGATACTAGAGAAGTGGATGTGCACTATGGTACGAGATCATGTCACCCTGGAGTCGACGGGTCGGTTATGGCGTCGCCTGGGATGGGCCGCTGCGTTCGTCAACAGCAAGAGGGGGATGCTACCGTCTGACTGGTGATCGTCCTCCTGGGATGTGCTCGCCTACCTGGTGAGATTCTCTCGGGTGCGCAACGCTCCGTTGCAGCACTCGCCAATGATGTGAAGCTGTGGCTCGACTGCTCGTGTGTCGGCAATGCCAGCGAAAGCCGCAACACCCGTCGCGACTGGCGGGATACCCCATTAAATACTATAGCGAGCTCGTCTCCTGCCTCTCGCAACTGCGCAAGCCCTACTCTCCTATCGTCTACTGTCGGTACGTTCGCCTACTCCGACCGAAAGATCGCTAGCGCGGTCGGTCGTCGTCGTCGTACTCGTCGTCGTCGTCCATGCCTGCCTCCCGCTTGAGCCAGTCCGTGATGTAGAACTTGCCGAGCGCGAACAGACGCAGGCGGTCGCCGCCGAACCGCTCGCTGTAGTTGTGAAACAGCCATTGCAGGATCTCGAGCTCCCCAGCACTCGTGGCGTTCACGAACGCGCGTGACGAGCAGCCCTCGGTCCGCTCGGCGTGCAGGAACAGCATGACCTCGAAGTGTCCGCCGGCAGCAGCGCCGTCCATCGCGTCGGTGGAGCAGCCCTCGGCGCGGTTCTTGTGCAGCCAGCGCACGATCTCAAGGTGTCCGTGGGTTGCTGCGTCGTTCATTGCCCGTCGGGTGCAGCCTTCGGTTCGATGCTTGTGGAGCCACTGGACGATTCTCAAATGCCCACCACCTGCGGCTCGATCCATCGCCCCCGCTGTGCATCCCTCGTGACGGTGGGTATGCAGCCATAGAACGACGTCCAGGTGGCCGTTGGAGGCGGCTCCGTCCATCGCGTCGCTTGTGCATCCTTCCTCGCGGTTGTAGTGCAACCACTGCACGAGCTCGAGGTGTCCGTTGCGAGCGGCCAGGTTCATGGCGCCCCGCGTTCCGCCCTCTCTGCGATTCGTGTGTAGCCACTGCACAACATGCAGATGGCCCGATCCAGCTGCCCAGTCCATCGCCGCCGACGTGCAACCCTCGGTCCGATGCGCGTCCAGCCATTTGACAACGTCTAGGTGGCCATTCCAGGCAGCGTAGTCCATCGCGCGTGTGGAGCAGCCCTCTGCTCGGTTGGCATGGAGCCACTGCACAACGTCTAAGTGGCCGTGCTGCGCCGCCAGGTTCATCGCGTCGACCGAGCAACCTTCAGATCTGTTCGCGTGCAGCCACTTGACGACCTCCAGGTGTCCGTTGCTCGCCGCCTGGTCCATAGCTTCGCTCGTGCAGCCTTCGTGGCGGTGACTATGGAGCCACTCGACAACATCCAAGTGTCCATTGGTCGCGGCCTTGTTCATCGCAGCGGTCCCGCAGTACGCCGAGTTGTCGTGCAGCCACTGGACGACGTGGAGGTGACCGTTGGCCGCGGCGTCGTCCATCGGGATCGACGGGCACGAGCTGAACAAGTTGCGCCGCAGCCACTTGAGCACGTCCAGGTGGCCGCCGCCGGCGGCAAGGACGGCCGCGTACGGCGACCATTCTCCTCGCACCTCGCAGAGCCACTTGACCATGGGCAAGTTGCCGTTCCGCGCGGCCTCCTCGAGCGTCACGAAGAACATGTGCGTGGGCGGCGGTGACGTGTGCTGCTGCAACCACGCGACGACCTCTAAGTGGTCGTTCTTGCCGGCATAGTACAGCTCCTTGGCGCCCCAGAACACGTCCAGTCGCCGCACGCCTTCGTCGCCACCTTCCTCGTCAGCTGATGCGGTGGCGCCAATGCGGATGCTGCGCGAGTGAAGCCACTGGAGGGCGCGCAGCTGGCCGTGCTTGGCCGCCTCCTCGACCGCCTTGGTCACCCTGCATCCCGCGTAGTGATCAACCAGCCACTGCATGACGTGCACGTCCCCGCGTGCCGCCGCCTCCATCATGCCGAACGTGAACTGCCACTGGCGGTAGAACGGGTCGTCCAGCTCGCGCCGCCGCGCCGCCTTCTCTCGAAGCGTGAGGCGGCCCAACAAGTAGACCGCGCCGTCCGACCGCCGCGCGCAGGCACTGGGGACGCGCCAGCGCCCGGAAAAGTCTAAGAAGTCGCTGATGGAGCCCACGACGTGCGGGAGGGCGGCGATCAGCGGCCGCGCGCGGCACACGACCGCCGCGCTCGTCAGCGGCGGCAGCGCCATGCGCGTTCCGGCGTCAGCTCCTCCTCCCCGTCTCCGCTCCAGCGGCGGCTGCGGCTCCGTCGTCCTCGTCGGCTCTTTGGCGGGCGCCGGCGTCTCGGCGTTGCTCGGTCGCTGGGTCAGTCCGACGCTTGGACGTCGGCGAGTAAACAGGCGGGGGGAAAGAAGCGGGAGGAGCAGGAGAAGAGCGGAGTGACCACCGCTTTTTTCGGGAGCGGCGGAATAATATTTTGGATGCCAATCAAACGCGGGTGCGCGCTCTGATTGGTGGGTAAGTTTCTCGAGTGTTGTAGGCGGGAAAATATAGCCATCAAATTTTATATAGGTACAGTCAGCACATAACAATAATAGCGAGATTAAAAAAAGTTGAGGGATACGTTTACGTCGCGAACATGGATTTTATGAAATTGACGTGAGTAAAAATTACTTCTCCCGAGTAAAAAGACGACAGTACGTAAAAACTGTTTCTCCAAAGTAAAAAGACGACAACATGACACATTGTGCGTGTCAGTGAAATCGCGGTAAAAAGAGCACCCTCGCTGGTAGACGGTAAACACCTCTGTTAAGCCATGTTAGCGATAAGTTTGTTTTCGGCGTGGTTATTTTAGGCCGTCTTCAATGGAGAGATAATTTGAATTACTGTTTTACACGTTTTTGGCGAGGATGGGTACTATTTCATGCATTTACCGCCACCTCATCCTGCATTTAGGCTTAAATAAAGGTAAAACTAGTATGTACCACCATACTTAGTCTGGTATCTCTGTCCCATACCAGGTCGGGTTAACCCTCTTGACCCGGAATTTCAGGCAGACCATCGCAAATAAAAAAGGAGAAATTCTAATAGGCGACTTAAGTCGAAAACCTTTGCAAAAGGTGGCGCAAGCCGATATACCTGCCGTAAATTACACCGCAAACGTGTATATTTCGGAAACAAATTTTAGGAATGCGCCGCGCAAGCGGTGCTTGCGCTGCCGTAGACAGCAGGAAACGCGCAGCCGCAGGCTGCACAATAGCGCTGCGCACAGCGCAGCAAGATAGGGTTAATACAGACTTCAAGGGTTGGCGTGTTGCAGTGTAATTTACGGTAGGTGTACTGGTTTAAGTCATCTTTGCAAAGATTTTCGATTTGAGTCACCTATTGGAATTTTCCTAATAAAATATATAAAAAACTGAAATGGCGGGTCCAATCCGCAATTCTAGTTTATTCGGACATTAAACCAAGACAAACGTGAAAATTAAAGTGGAATGGCCTCGGTAAATCGAGATGGATGTTGATTGCACTTTATATTTTTCCACTTGTCCTGAAATTAACCTTGTATTAGCTTAATCTACCTGGTTTAATGACCTGGAGAAAATAGTTTTATAGCCATGAAATGAGGCATAAATCTCATGAAAAGCACATCTGGAGAGAGATATTTATATAGTGATTTTCATTAGTTTTTCGCCTCATTAAATGGTGGTACAGTAACCTTCTCGTGGTCAGTCTGAAATACTATAGCAGTATGTTTATCGTGAACTGGTGGTGCCCTTATGTTTAATATTCAGGGGCTCTGCCACACATCGCCGAAAAAAAATATTTGGGTTTCACTGGACAGCAAAAGTCTGGTGACTTGAGTATCTCCAGCGATTAAACGTAAATCTAAATACTGTCGCTGAAATGCCAATGACGGTTCCAGAACTGCCCATAAAAGTTAATTTCACATTAAACACCAATTTTCTACTTGTACTCACGCGTATCTCCGCTAAATTATCTTACCATCGTTCGAATCAGCGTCTTAAGTATCATTTTCGCTTCAATACTTCTTGGAAAATTTACTGTACCGGTAACAAGTACAGTTCCAGATGTCTTTATAGCATCTCCAATCGTCGATAGCAAACGGTTCCAGTGTACACCCTTTTACTGTGCAAAACACTGCTCCAGGACAATAAATTTCGCGCTTGTCGTCTGTATTCCCCCCGTTCCCGCTAAATCACCTCGCTATTCTTGGTTTCAGCAGCGAAAATCTTGTTTTCACATCCCCTTCCCCTAGTTGTCATTCTTTTGCTAAATTCATCTTAGATTGAGCATGACGTTCGTTTGCTGGAATCGCGGTATATTTGTCAAAAAAAGACAGATCAACGTAACAATTTATCGCGTTTCATTACATATTTACAGATTATGCGATTCCGGCGAAAGACAAATCTATCAAAGCAACACATTTTCCCGATAACCCTAGTTACCGTCCTGTTTAACAGGCATAGTTAGATATAATCCTTGGTGGCAAAAGATTTTTGTCAAACAAACAAAATTAGGCATTGAAGAGGACGGTTACGGGTCTGGAATGAGAACAATTTAAATCCCTTAACGAAGATCAATTGGAGGGCGAGTCTGGTGGAATAAGGTTCGTTATACTTAAAATGAGTCTGTGTCATACTGAAGCTAAGTTTAAGCTAGTTCTAGTGCCAAGATGCTAGAAATGAAGTACCAGCTGGAATATGTCACTGCGCGCAAGTGAAGGGAAATTAATATGTAAAAATGCATCTCAATTGGACCTGATATCAGACAAGATTACCCGCTGAACTTAAGCATATCAATAAGCGGAGGAAAAGAAACTAACAAGGATTCCCCTAGTAACGGCGAGTGAAGCGGGAAGAGCTCAAGCTTAAAATC
>JAASGW010000452.1:0-24892 GCA_023334395.1 Phytopythium sindhum | reverse complement strand
CGACCTCGGCGAGTGGTGCATGGGCAAGTGGGGCCGCTGGCTCACGGTGATTTCGCAAATGGGCTCGTGCATCCTGACGCCGTGCGTGTTCCTCGTGCTGGGTGGCTCGTTGCTGGACGGTCTCTTCCCGGACGCGTTCAGTCAGTCGGTGTGGATCATCTTCATGGCTCTGATGGTGCTCCCGGTGTGCATGGTGCCGACGCTAAAGGAGGGAGCCGGCGCTGCATTCGCTGGATGTCTTGGCACGATCATCGCCGACGTCATCGGCGTCGCTGTTGTTATCCACGGCATGCGCGGCCATCCTTCCGTCCCGTTCCCGGAACTGTCGTTCAAGCAGGTGGCTGGTGCGTTCGGCAACCTGTCGCTCGCCTACGGAGCGGGTATCGTGCTGATCGACGTTCAGCGCCAGCACAGCATTCCCACACGCATGCCCGGCGTGGTCTTCGTCGTTGTCACGTTCATCTCGTGCCTGTTCCTGACGCTCGCCTCGACGGGTTACTCGGCTGTCGGTTGCCAGATTTCGGGCAACCTGCTCTTCACCATCTACCCGGACGCGGAGACTGGCCTCACCAACCTCGGCTTTGCTCCTAACTGGGGAACCGTGGTGCTCGCGTACCTGTTCATGCAGCTCCACATCACCATCGCGTTCTCCGTTCTGCTGAACCCCGCTCTTTACATCGCGGAGCGCCTGGTGCTCGGCATGCACAAGAAGAGCGACGAAGAGCGCGAGATGGAGAACCAGATCAGCTACGCCGAGGCCTCGACCCCTGCGGGCGCTGCGATCGATAAGGAGCGCAACTCCAAGTTCTCGCACGTGTCGGTTATCAACGGCGAGGAGATCGAGATGGGTGAGGCGGAGATCGAGGCCGCCGAGTACCGTGGCGCCAACGCGTTCAAGTATGTGCTTCTGCGTCTGGCGATCATCGTGGTCATGGTGGTCGTGTCCATCCTGCTGCGCGACCACTTCTCCGACCTGGGCGACTTCGTCGGCGCGTCGTGCATTACCACGAACTGCATCCTGCTGCCGATCGCCTTCTGGTTCATCAAGGCGTGGAACAAGATCCCGATGTACGAGAAGGTTGTCGGCGCCATCTTCTTCGTCGTCTGCCTCGCGCTCGGCTGCTACGTGACGTACACGACGGGCCAGGCGCTGTTCACGCCGACGGACAGCACCGTGGACTTCCCGTTCTGCTCCGCGGAGTACGAGAACAAGGTGTACTACAACTACACGACCGTCCACGGCTCATCGTAGATGCCATGCGCAAGAGTTTATACAATAAGGCAGTGAATTTGTGTTGCTACGTGGTCGCTTTGACCAGCTTAAAGTCTAAATCGAGTTTAACACCGAGCACAATTCTTTTATAAGCCGTATCCGTTTTTATCCTGCTTGGTGCGGTGCGCTTTGATATCCATTTGAGCTCCATGATCTCTTAGTAGTTGGACACCACTGCGAAGAAGCTCCGATTTTGACTGTAGGTTAGAACCAACGACGCGGTGGTGCCCTGAATTCACCAGGCACTGAAAGCGTCCCAGATCTCTCACCGTCGGGTTGCCACCTCTCTATAGTCCAAATGATGATGTTGGGCGTGCACTTCGTGGGTGGTGAATGCTGTGTCTCATCAGCCACAACAGTGCGGCAAGAATAACAGTGCACTCCAGTGGGCACTGTAGTACGGTCGGAGTCACTGGGGCCTCAATGCTCTCCAGTCTGTCTTGACACTGTCGCCTGCACCACTTGAGAGTACCGAGTTGTTGCTAGATTTACCCACTATCAACAAGACCGTCCGAGGGATTGCAAGGAGGACTGCCTTGTCGCCCTCGTGATCTCTAGGAGCAGCGCAACTTGCACCATTACTGCCACGCTGCAGCCGCAGTAACGGCAGCGCTCCTGTCGTAAGTTCGGGGCGGCGCTCATGGTTGTCATCATCGGACCCGATTCAAATCAGAATTTGGCTAGTGAGATTGGTCCACAGTGAGCGACTTGCGTTGGGCATGTTGAAGCGACCACCGAAATGCACAATCTGCAGCGCAGCACCGTATGCAGTGCTGCGCTCGGGGAATCTAGCGCATGGCACAAACCTTGGCTAAATGGGACGTTGAACCTGTTGGTTGGAATCACGCGCGTGTTCTACTTCTGATCAGCACGGATGCGTCACCGATGGTTCGGCGTATCATACATTGACGATTTGGGATGGTTGAGTCGCACCGCTGCACAAATTCGCACGTGTAAATGGAGATACGCAACCTGGGCCAGTCTGGAGGGCCATTCACTCGCAAGGTATGGAAGCGTTCCAAGAGCCGCAGAACTAAACGAATACTGTAGCCACACCCACTTTGATGGATGTTCCAGATGTGCATCAGAGCTCGTTGCGCTGCCTTGTGTTGGCATAGGATCCCTTGATTAGCAATGCGACGATGCAAGCCCGAAGTGCGGAGTGCATCGCTGTGAGTTGTCTGCTCCGATGGCTTGCTTCACCGAGTGCCAAAAAGAGAACGAGTGTGCGACGAAGAACTCTGGTTGGCCGTAGTACTGTAGTACTGCATCTGTAGCTTCGGGCGTGCAATACTGTGAAGACCGTCGGTAAGCTGCAAGTAAACCACTTCGAGCCGTAGCTTGCTTTATCGGCGAGTCGCCTCCGACTGAGAAGCTCCCACCGATTAGTCCCTAAAATGAACTTCGAAGTGTATTCTCCAGTGCGCCAAATCCTGGAGTGGAACTTGCACTTCTTCAAGGTCCGGATGTGTGCAGAGACGATGCGGAAACCCAAAATGACCAACTGATGCCTCATCTTTGGCGACCCCTTCAACTCACAAGTCAAGATAGGAGCCAAAATGGTCACATTGGTCACCGAGAACTTGAAAATGGCTGCAGTACGAGTAAAAAGCGTTTGAGAACCCAGCGATGGCATCGAGCGGTCTCTTGCTCGAAAGAAGCGAATTGCCCCTCGCGGATAGAAATAGAGATCGTGCGCTGGGTCTTATGTTGTTCAGATTCGGAAATCCAAGGGTTGGGACCCGACACGGACACCAAAATATACTGTCATACGCACTTGCGTGCTGCGTTCTAGGGTAGTCTGCCCTTTGTTTCCTACGTCTGTAATCTTATCATATTATTTTAAAATTTATATTACTGTTGCACAAATTGTTGGTGAAATCATATTATAAATTATCTTGAATAAAAGATAAGATCTATAGTTTTATAAGTATTACGTTTGTAGAAAATGGAGGGTAGGCTGGATTGCCCGCTGGATCCTCGGGTGGTTTTCACCCGAAATTCAAACATCAGCAGACAGGAGAAGCCTGATAGGTCGAATGGCAGCATACGCGCTGGTCCAATCGCATCGAATGTTCGAGGCAGCAATGCATCTTCACTTTGAAAAGCTTCGTACAGAACGCCGTTGCCTCTCGAGTCAACTTCGCTTGCTTTGGGCTCACTCCCTCATCAAACGCATACATCGTAGCACACGGATTCAGGTAACAAATCGTAAATGGTACTGAAGCGCACAAACTATGTACTCTGCAGTAACATACCCTGTCAAACTGCTACAGTTAGACGAATTGAGAGATCCGGTGCGAAGACCTGAACCAAAAGAAAAGTTGCAATTGAAGATGCTCCTGTTGAATTCGACCCGTCTATGTTCGGATTACTTGAGCCGATTAAAACGGATTAAAAATCACCGGTACATACACAGACAGGCCAGCAAGAGGAGCTAACACAACGAAGTCGTGGAGAATCCATACTTTATCCAAGTCATCTGTGAGCGCTCGCAGTTGCAGCACTGAGGGCATCACGTCACCATACTCCGTCCAAGTCAAATTACCACGCGTCAGCTGTAATTACGAGTCGGGGAGATGTCACGACGTCGAGCTCCGCGTTCCTAGAGCCGTCCGGACCCATCGAGTCGCCATTGATGCCTCCTGCAAACGGATGTGGGCTCCGGCCGTCGCTTCCATTCGGCAATTCGCCTCGCGCCGCACAAGTCGTCCAGTAGACCAACCGACCGACCAAGCTCCTTCCCTCCCACTACCCAGACGACAACCATGGGGAAGCGCTGGTTCACCAGCGAGGACGCCAAGATGGCCTTCAACCTCTTCTGCTGTGTCTACGGCATCGGTACGCTTGGTATGCCGGCTAACTTCTCGCGCGCCGGACCGGGTCTCGCCATCGTCGCGATGCTCTTCATGGCCTTCGCCAACGTCTACGCGTCCGTCTGTATCTGCAAAGTGATGCTGCTCGCGCCAAAGTCGATCAAGACCTTCGGAGACCTCGGAGAGTGGTGCATGGGTAAGGCCGGTCGCTGGCTCGTGGTCATCTCGCAGCTCGGTGTTTGCCTGTTCGTGCCCTGCGCCTTTCTGGTGCTCGGCGGGATTCTCCTCGATGGTCTCTTCCCGGCGGCTTTCAGCCCTACGACGTGGATCATCCTCATGGCGCTGACGGTCCTGCCCGTGTGCCTCACCCCCACGCTCAAGGAAGGAGCCGGTGCCGCGTTCGCTGGGTGCCTCGGCACGCTCATCGCGGACGTCATCGGTGTCGCCGTCCTGCTTCACGGCATGTCGGGTCACCCGTCAGTGCCGTCGCCCGATATTTCATTCAAGCAGGTGGCGACTACGTTCGGCAACTTGTCGCTCGCGTACGGAGCCGGCGTCGTGATCCCCGCGCTCCAGCGCCAGCATAGCGAGCCTGAGCGCATGCCGCGCGTCGTGTTTGTGACGCTCACGTTCATCTCGTGCCTGTTCATCGCGCTCGCGAGCAGCGGCTACTCGGCCGTGGGCTGCCAGATTTCGGGCAACCTGCTCTTCACAATCTACCCAGACGCGGTGACTGGCTTGACGGCGCTCGGCTTCAAGTCGGACTGGGGTATGGTCGTGCTCGCCTACCTCTTCATGCAGCTACACATCACCGTCGCTTTTGCTGTGATCATCTCGCCGGCGTTTTACATGGCTGAGCGCCTCGTGCTGGGAATGCACCAGCGCCACCCGGATGACATCGAGGCCGCAGCTGATTACGAGAGCGCGGTGACCCCCGCGGACGGACTCAAGGAGACCCGGAGCTCGAAGCACTCGATTGTGTCCATGGCGGACATCGAGAAGGAGTCCCTGGACGACGAGGTTGAGGCCGCCGAGTATCGCGGTGCCAACATCGTCAAATATGTGATCCTTCGGATCGCGATCGTGACGCTCCAAGTGGTGGCGTCGGTCCTGCTGAAGGATCATTTCCTGGACCTGGTCGACTTCATCGGCGCCTCAGCCATCACGGCGAGCTGCATCGTTCTGCCGGTGATCTTCTACCTCAAGAAGCTCTGGACCAAGATCCCTATCTACGAGAAGGTGCCTGCGCTCGCGGTCGTGGTCGTGTGCATCTGCCTCGGGTGCTATGTGACGTACAACACTGGCAAGGTCCTGTTCAACCCGGACCCGGCCGACCCGGACGCTCCCACCTTCGGCTTTTGCCACGAGGAGTATCAGTTCGACGTGTACTTCAACAAGACGGCAGCAGAGCTCAGCGCGTAGGAATGGCTGGTTGCGTCTTTGCGAGTCTACAGGCTTCAGTCGATAGGAATGGGAGCGTCGACATGTATAGCGAACATCGGAGAAGGCATTGTTGTAAGGACACACTGCACTCCAAACATCACATTTGATATCCAATGACGCACCGAAGTAATCTGTGAGGTTTGAGAGTGATATACTCTCAGGCTAATCGTTGGCCGACTGCGAATACCCTCACCACGACCGTCGGTACCTCTACGATGAGCCGTGAACGGCCGTGTAGTTGTAGTACACCTCGTTCTGGTACTCCTCCGGGCAAGAATCGAAGGTGGGAGCGTCCGGGTCGGCCGGGTCCGATTTGAACAGGTTTTTACCAGGCGTGTAGGTCACGTAGCAGCCGATGACGAAGCACACGACGACGACGGTGATGCCCAGCGGTTTCTCGCAGAAGGGGCAGACCTCCTGTTGGCTAAACAATCAATCAAAACACCATTTTCTTAATTTTGGCCAGCACTGTACTCGTGCCGTGGATAAACCCCGGGGATGGGAAAAAAATCTCATACATGCAAACTACGTTTTCTATTTGAAGTAGACAAAGCACGATCGGGCCACCAAGCACCCACAAGCAAGTGATTGTATAACTTCTAAAATTAATATGGCGCAGTATATTATTAATAATATATACTATCCAAGTGCGATCTTAAAAGTGATGATCTTCTGATAGTTGATAACTGCTGGGCGCATTCTTGACAATGTCAAAAATCCACAAAAGAATAGGACGAGTGTTGGAAGACAAAGAAGGAAAGAAACCGACTTGCCAAGATGGCAATAAAACCCCTCAGTTGGAAAGGCATGCGCGAGTAATGGCATTATATGCCGACGCCCGCGCGTCGATGGCGATCTCAGTAACTATATATATATATATATTGTGGACTTAGCATCTAGTGTTCGAGCAACGTCATGTCCGCCGGTCCTACCATTCCCAATTCGGCCAAAGATGCAACAGGTGACACGTCTCGCAGCACTTCAAGTACTCAACGCAGTCCCGACCATTGGAAGCGCGGCATGTGGCGTACTCAGTGCTCTTGTCCAATCCATCGAGGAACAGCAGCGATATGAAGACACGTGCGACCTCCTTCGTGAAAGGCTCCCAAGAATCATCGAGTATCTCAATCGTATCCCCAACAATGCTGCCGCAGAGGATTCTCATCAACTAATGCAAGCTCTCCAAGCAACCGTCGCGGCGTTCAACCAGTACGTTCAGGAACGACCAAGAACGAGTTGGTGGGAGCGCCATTGGTTCGGAAAACGTGCTAGCGCTGCACGTGCGAGTCTTCGGGAGTTCGAGGTCAAACTCGGTGGGTTTACGGCAGACATCGAACAATACATGCAGCTCATGGATATGCACACCTTCCAGTTGACTGCAGAGACGGCTGTTCGCATCCGACGAATAGAGGAGCGGCTCAACACACTGGCGAGGGCATCCAGGCCGACGGACCTTGCGCGAATAACGACATTGTGATGCAGACGCTCGGATCAAGTGCGCCGACGAGAATCATGTCGACTCCTACGAACAGTTTAAAGCCCCGACGACGTCCTCTTCAGTTGTTTTTATCCTCTGTTCACGACGCTCCCTCTGGTTATCGGCAGTCGTTTTGGTGCCATGCTCAACGCACTACTCCAATTCATACGAAGACGGTCTCAACCCGAGGATACCTGCGATATTCTGTGCACATGCCTTCCGGGATTTATTCATAATTTGCTGAGGTGCGGGGGTTTTGGTGGTTTAAAACCATTATAAATCTTGAAATTGAAGCAAATCTGCTTCAGTCTAGATTACAGTATCCATTTAGATGGATATTGTAATCTCGCGACTGGTTGGCCTCATACCCATCGCAGGCCAGGTGATCTCGGAGCTTTCCAACGATGGCATAACAGAGGTGAAGAAGCAAGAAGCAACCGAGAATCGCGCTGAAGAATACCGCAACAGCCCCTCCCTCCCGGAACTCATCAATGAGCTTCGCCCACACGTGAACACGCTTGATGCGAACGGCTCGAACACGGCTGCTCGTCTTCTGGGAAGCACCGAGGAGCTTTATGAATTCCTCCGAAACTGGAAGAGAACGACATGGATTCGGAACCTAGTGGGAAGCCGTGCGAACGAGGAACGAAAGAATTTCCAAGAGCTTGCGGAGAGACTCAGGCGGTTCGACATGGCCCTAGCGGAGCACCAGGTCGTCGAAAACGCGCGCCAATCCAGAATGCTCGACAACATTCAGCGACAACTGGCGAGGGCGAACGAGCGCGCAGATATCGACATGGGGAGCACACTGCACGAGCTTCCACTGCTGTCTCAGATCGCCGTTGCGGTAGATGGGGCGTCAGCTCAAATCGCCGTCGCAATTGATGAGACGTCGGCTCAAATCGCCATCGCAACCAATGGGGCGTAAACTCAAATCACCGTGGTGGCCGATGTAGACTCGACTCGGATCGCCGTGAATCCTACAGAGGCTGCAATGCCCCTTGGCTCAGAGAGTTCCCATGAGCTAGGGCGCAGTACTCCGACGAGTGTAAATGACGTGCTTCAGCGTGCCTCGGCGTCTCCACAACATCTGGGGAGTGAAGCCGTTGATGGATGGACGAATGCTCCCTTGCATGAAGTCACATTTCGGGCGCGTCCATCAACGCGTGTCAGGATTCTTCGCACGATCGGTCGAGCCGCACTCGGCACCATGCGCCGCACGGCAACTTGAGCCAATGGACCATGGCTGTCATGTATGTGCGCTTGGTCGAGTTTTCCGGTCGAAGCGATTCCAAGTCCGCATTTGGAGTCTTCAATACTTGCTCATGGTTCGGATGCTAGCTGACGCCGTCTTCGTTGTGATGATCACTTGCCACCCACTGCTTAAATTCAGCAATGAAGTGTAGGCTAGGACACCATGCGGGACTTGATGGTGAAGCTGTCTGGGGAAATCGCGCCTTGTAATCGGAAGATGCGAAGTGAGTTTTCTTCCATGGAAGCCCTTCAAAGTGGGCTCGCCTTCGAAAAGTCAGTCCCGTTCCCAATGGACACAGAAAGATCCAGTGCAAAGAAAGCATTCCTCCCATGCTTGCATTACTTTTCGCATGCTATGCCTTTATATATTCCTGTTTCTTGCTACTTCATTCAATCTATAGAAACTTATTATTGTTTAAACGATTATATGTATTATAAGAGACAAGCCAAGTCGCTCACAAATATATACTGTCGGAGCAAGAAGTATAGAAATCTGGATAATTTGCCTATCTCCTGGTTGTGGAGTATCTATGTGCTGTACATTTGTTGCCTGCCCAGAGGGTTGTATTGATAAATCAAGCTTAGCGCCAAATTGTTAAATTGTTCGCCCATCGTTTTGTGGGTTAAATGATGTGGTGATGGAAATGAAGCGACCCCAGACTCCAGAGAAATCCGGTCTTCTGCTTGAGTGAGCGTGCATATTCGCATTCAGAACATACTTGGGCTTCTTGGTAGATTCGTCCATAGAGGTAGGTGGCCCTTTTCGTCTGCTGGGAACATGATGATATCTATTCTTCAAGCTAGACTGTAACGGCAATAATGGATAAAAAACAAAGCCAGCCTCGGCTAAACAGTTTATTCGTAGTGCTTGACTACTGGTGTAAGGATATGATTCTTATGAAAGTCATTGAGAATTGGCGCAGACTGAGGCTGGACCTGAGATTGATCGTACACTCCGCGACAAGTTTAATCGTACAGTCACGTTTTTGCCTGTATCTCGGTCATTTTTAGGAATTATGCGGCGCTGTTTAGATATGATGTGTATTTTGCTACTACGTTCGCGTGGTTTACGCTAACGAGCCTTATTTCGCAAATGGCAGCATACCTTCAATACAACTTTCTACACTTGCCATTGCGGCACATCAAATCGTACACCCCACTCATACAAAGACTAAGCTGTACGGAATGATGGAAACCGTTACGAATGTTGGTCATTTAATAGTGAGTTTTATTGCCTTTCTTTTCAACACACTCCACGCACCGGCGGGGCATCGAGTAGATGAGAGACACCAAGGTGGCATGCGGGATCGCCTCCCATGCCTCAAAGAGCGCAGTCTGCAAATCAGGCGCACGCTCGAACTGTTTGCCATTCGCATAAACCTGCCTACTCAAAATAGACCATAAGTTCTCTATGGGATTGAGGTCGGGCGACTTTGACGGCCACTCGAGCACTGCGATCCCCTGCTCACTGAAGAACTCCTTGCTGCAGCGAGACACGTGGATGCTGGCGTTGTCCTGCTGATAGAGAAAATCTGTGCCGTAGTTCAAATGTGCAAACGGGAGGAGATACTCGGACATGGTGTACACGTAGTCGTCGGAGTTCTGCCTCCCAGTCAGCACAACCAGTGGTGACTTACCGCGCGTGCTGAAAGCACCTCAGACCATAACGGACCCAGCGCCACCTTGACGTCGCTTCGTCTGGCGAGCCGAGCGCCGCAGATTACGCTAGTAGTGCTGGAAGTCGTCGGGCCCGTCAAGGTTCCACTTCTTCTCGCCCGAGAAGATAATGGTGTCCCAAACGGACCCCGCGTCCTCCCGCAGCAACATGTTCTTGGACCAGGTCTTCCGCGCGGCCATGTAACGGGGTTACACGTACAGTACAGTATGACACTGTACCGTACTCTCTAGAGAGTAGTGTACGGCACACTACTCCGAGTTCGGATCCTGAAGGAATAGTGTTGCACACACTATTCCCTGCACACATCCGCACAGCCATCCATGGCTGTGCGTGCTCACCATTGGCCAGCAACGGATACTGTTAGCCAATAAGAGTCGTTCATTTAGGATGCGGCGCTCGTGGTCAATCACGAGCGCCTGTCACAATGCATATACTAGGTTTAGGAGGTTAGGACCCTGCGCCAAGCAAGTGAGGCGCTAAACAGCTAATGGAGTTCTCATTTTGACACAAAGCTCCCGGTTCCTTCTTTATTATAGCACTGTACGGTGAACCGTACAGTCTATAGTTAAAGCAAGTCAACGCTTCCTCGTACACGCGCACGTGTACGCCGCGTAACTGGCTAGCCCAGTTACAGCGTGTCGACCGTGACGTGCTCCTTCGCCGCGTACATGCCGAAGATCGTATCACGAATGGGTCCTATGAAGGAAAGCGGAACCTCCATTGCACGATCTCGCTTTTCTTCGTCGTAAAACGGCTCCCCACCCTCGAGCTTCTTTCTGATCTGCACGACGGTCTGGCGGCTGATGTCAAAGCACTCAGCTGTGCGATCAACGGGACGCGACAGGTTCCGGCGAGTGCCAGCCCCCGCTTCCCCCTCAAAATACGTCCTACAGTCAGTGATCGCCACGACCGTGCCGTGCGAGATCATTCGGAATCGACGCTTGCGTTTGTCGACCGCAGCGGTGCCCAACGAGTCGGCCATGCCCCCCCCCCCCCGTATCTCCTGCTTCGCTTGGTCGATTTTTGTGGTCTGAACGCCTGCCTCTTCGTTTCTGTCTTGGCTTTTTAGCCAATCGCATAATATTTGCGCGTCTGCCGTATTTCACCCAATAGCGCCAATTTGTTGAGTGACTTGATTTGGGCAAGTATCGGGTCGCTTATTAACTGAAATGGACTTTAGTTTATTCCGTTTTTTCGTCTAAACAAAACCGTCTTTCTATCACTGCCTCTGTCGCTGTCGAAAAAGAAAACGAAGAAAATTATCGAATTCGCCGAAAATCTTGAAAAGTATAGTAAATGGTAAACAACACCTGATGATTTGTTGCAATGGAAAGGAAAGTGTTGTTTACTGTCAACACTTTTTTTTTTACTTTTTTCCGCAAAAATTTCGCGCAAATTTGATTCGATTTACGTTTACGTTTGTATGATTTTTGACACAATCCCAATAGAAGGTTCAGATATTCCGATAGTTTTGACCTTTTTCATTCTCATGTCATCTGGTTGTCGAGTGAGCCATTGAGTTGATTTGGGAGCTGGTTGAGATTGCAGCGCACAGCACCATGCGCAAATTTACCGGACACCAACTGCGCATTCACATAAAGACCTCACAGAAGACTCTTGAATTCGTGTGGGTTTTCATGGCAGTGGATGGCGCCAACTTGCGCGCGAACTCGGCTTTCTTGGCGCCATTTTCGCGTCGGTCGCAAAGATTTGTGGGAACGTTCCCACTTTTGCTATAGACACGGCGTGTTTTAACGTGGCGTTTTTCTTCCGCTCCACTGCATTCATTATGATACACCTCGGGCAAGCTGCCACGCATGGACACACTTGCGGGCATGCCACGTCCAGTGACCTACTAGTGCCGCGCCTCGGGAGAAGGCGGAGGTGCCAGCGCTGCTCTCACTTCACAATTTGCGCGTCACGAGCCACCACTGCACCCCGTTGCTGAACCAATCAAAATGAAGATGCTCGCAGACACCACCGCGCCTGTGATCGACGAGTACCTCGCCAAGACCACATGGAAGGCGGCCGAAAACTCCAACACGACGTTCTCGCTGCAGGGCCTGAACCAGCACATCTCGACGACCATCATGGCCGAGTATTGGCTCAACAAGGTCTACTCGCAGCGCGTGCGACAGTTCGCGGCCGAGAACCGGTTCCATATCCACGACCTCGGCTACCTGAGCGCGTATTGCTCGGGCTGGAGCACGGAGGACGTTCTCATCCACGGCTTCGGCGGCGTTCCCAACAAGATCCAGTGCCGTCCCCCCAAGCATTTCAACTCGGCACTCAGCCAGATCGTCAACTTCCTATTCACGCTGCAAGGCGAGCTGGCCGGCGCCCAGGCGCTGTCCAACGTCGACACGTATGTCGCTCCGTTCATCCGCGCCGACGCGCTCAGCTACGCTGAGGTGTTCAAGTTCGTCCAGTCGTTCGTGTATTCGCTGAACGTCCCGACGCGCACCGGGTTCCAGGCGCCGTTCACGAACGTGTCGCTCGACCTGATCTGCCCGAGCATCTTGGCTGAGAACTCGGTCATCATCGGGGGCCAGCCGCACCCCAACTGGGTGTACAAGGACTTCCAGCCGGAGATGGACATGTTCAACCGGGCGTTCGCGGAGGTGATGATCCAGGGCGACGCCAATGGCAGCATCTTCAGCTTTCCCATCCCGACCTATAACCTCTCGAAGGAGTTCGACTGGGAGTCGCCGCGGTACCAGCCCGTGTGGGAGATGACAGCCAAATACGGCGTCCCGTACTTCGCCAACTTTATCAACTCGGATCTGAACCCGGCCGACTTCCGGTCCATGTGCTGCCGACTGCGACTCGACACACGCAAGCTGCACGTCCGAGCTGGCGGCATCTTCGGCGCGACGCCGCTGACTGGTTCGCTCGGAGTGGTGACACTGAACCTCCCGAACCTCGCTCTCCGAGCCAAGTCGGTGCCCAAGTTCTTCGACATCATCAAGGAGACGCTCGTGGTCGCCAAGGAGTCGCTCGAGACCAAGCGCGAGGTCATTGAGGCGCACATGGAGCTGTATCCGTACGCGCGCTTCTACCTGAACAGCGTGTACGAGCGAGCCAAGAAGTACTGGGCGAACCACTTCTCGACCATCGGCGTCATCGGCATGAACGAGGCCTGCGCGATCCTGCTCCGCCGCGGTATCCTGCACAACAAGGACTTCGCGTCGTCCGTGCTCCAGTTCATCAAGGACACGCTGCACGAATTCCAACAAGAGACCAAACACCTGTACAACCTGGAGGCCACGCCGGCCGAGTCGACGTGCTACAAGCTCGCTCGCATGGACAAGGAGCTGTTTCCGAGCGCCGACCTCCCCGACTTCTACACAAACTCGACGATGCTGCCCGTCGACACGACTGACGACCTGTTCGACGCGTTGGACCATCAGGAGTCGCTGCAGACCGAGTACACGGGCGGCACCGTCTTCCACGCGTTCTTGGGGGAGCGGCTGTCGAGCTGGACACAGGCGCGAGACCTCGTCAAGGCCATCACCACAAGCTACCGCATCCCGTACGTGACACTCACACCCACGTTCAGCATCTGCCGCACGCACGGCTACATCGCGGGCGAGCACCACACTTGCCCTCAGTGCGGAGAGCAGGCGCTGGTGTACTCACGCATCGTCGGCTACTTCCGGCCCGTCAGCGACTGGAACCAGGGCAAAAAGGTCGAGTTCAGCATGCGAAAGCTGTACAAGGCGATGGCGACGCGCCAGCCCATCGACTTCAAGGTCGGCGGCTTCAACAAGACCACGTACACAGACTTCCCCGGCAAGGCAGTCGCGTCCATCCTGTTCACCAAGGGGTGCAACCTCAACTGCGGCTGGTGCCACAACAGCGCGCTCGTGAACGAGACGACCGAGGACCTGGACGCGCTCGACATCCTGGACTACGTGGCGAGCACGGAGCACAAGGGCCTGGTCATCTGCGGCGGCGAGCCAACGATCCAGTCCGGCTTGATCCCGTTCCTGCGGCTGGCCAAGGAGAAGGGTCTTGCAGTTAAGCTGGACTCGAACGGCAGCAACCCGGGCGTGCTCCAGCGCGTCGTGGACGAGCAGCTCGTGGACTTCATCGCTATGGACGTCAAGGCGTCGCCCGACCGCTACGACGAGGTCGCGGGCAAAGCGCTTCGACCCAAGCTCCTGGTAAAATCCATCGACATCATCAAGAAGTCGGGCGTCCCGCACGAGTTCAGGACGACGGTGGTGCCCGGACTGGTCGACATCGAGGACGTGGTGGCGATCAAGGGGCTTATCGGCCACGCCCCGAAGCTGCAGCACTTCCGGGCCTCGTCCTCGTGCATTGACCCCAAATTCCGATCCTTGACCGAGCACACCGAGCAGGAGTTCCAGGCGTTCGTCAAGTGCGTCAGTCAGCTGTGAGTTGGCTTCCACTCGGCCAGCGTGAAGTTACCTGTCGTGGTGTAGCAAAGATCGATACAGAAATGATAACGTGCGAATGTGATAGCCGCAGTCTGAGATAGTTACATACCATTGCGGTCAACCGCATCGCGTTTCACTCAAGTGTACGTCTAAATTGTAGCCATAACGCTAGCAACGACGGTCGGGAGGATCAAGCTCCACACGCCTACGCCTGTGCCGCGCATCGACGCGTTGTCTGCCGTCCCAGGGCTCGAGGTGCCGCCTCCGCCCGTCGCTGAACCGGGATCAGCGCCGCCGCCACTCGTGTACTTGACTGTGGGGGTGATCATCTCGGCCCGCGTCATGTCGACACCGATAGAAATCCACGCCAGCACGCCTTCGGACACATCGTCGCCCAGCAGCACGTACTGCATCACCGGGTCGAAGTTATTCTCGGTGGACTGGGCGAAGATCGAGTCGTCCTCGTTCAGCGTCAGCCTGCCGGTGTTAGTCGAGTACGGGCTCGTCGCCTCCACCTGCGAGATCAGGTCCTGGTCGAAGAAGATCTGGCCCACGTGCGACGCGAACCCGCCCGAGTACGTGCCATTGTCCAGCAGCGTGCCGTTGTACGTGCCGAGCACGTGGATGTGGATCGCGCGTCCCGTGTAGTGACCAGGGAACTTGGTCGTGAATGACACAAAACCGTCCGTGTCCGTCGGGTACAGGCCGCGCATGAACGTGTTGTCCAGGTTGGTGGTGTCCAAGCCGTCGCCATTGCCGCGTGCGACGACGCCCGAGTACACGCCCGTGGCGTTGCAATGCCAAAAGTCCAGGTACAGACCCTCCACGGGCTCGCACGTGTTCACGTCGATGATCTGCAGGTCCGCGTACAGGTCGACGCCGTCCTGCTCCTCGCGGATGTCGTTGCGTACGAGCTCGCCGCTCACGTAGTACGGTCCCTGGGTCACTTCGGGCTCGAGGACGCAGCTTACGTCGCTGCCAAACAGCTCGCTCGGTTCCGTCTCGTTCGTCAGGCCGGTCCGATTCGACTCGTGGCTCGTCGCCAGCACCCTGTCGACATCGAGCCGCCGGCTGCGGCTACGTCGCTCGCGGCGAAGCTGCTCGATCTTGGCCGCGCGGCGAGCGGCGGTGCGCTCCTTGAGCCTGCGCGCAGCCTCCAAGCCGGCGCAGCTGGCCAGCAGTCGCTTGCTGCTGGCCATGAAGAGCTCGCGCTGCTCGGGCGACCTGGCTGCGTGCGGGACGCCCGGGTGCGCCGAGGCCATGTCGGGCACTAATGCCGACGACGCAACCACCGACAAGGCGAGCAGAGAAGCGAACCGCATCGTCGTCGTCGTCGTCGGCGTCGTTCGGCGGGTGAGTGGTGTGGTATCTTTGGGGGCGATTTCGCGAATGGCATCGTTCGGTGGTCCGTTCGGTGTGTCAGCGGAGTGTGATACCGTCTATGAGTCAACCATGCACTCCTGCTTGACGAGTCGCCTGTAAACACTGTCCAACGCCCGAGTGCAAGCGAGCATCCCCATACCAGCGGACACCTCTCTGTTCGAACCCTATACAGAAACAGTATGCGCTGGCAATGGATTACGTGTTCGGTAGTTTAACGCCTCAACATAAACCTCCTCATCTCGTTGTTCGTGCATGGAACCCCGGGAAGCAAATCCGCTGCAAATCTTCCAGGGCCTTCCTTCAAAAATCGGATTTCTGTCGCAGATGTCCCCAAGAAGACCAACTTCCAGAGTTAGTTCGAGCGAGAACAGTGTTGCCGCCTTAAGCAGGAATGGTGTTCGCCACTATAGCGAATTTGAGGCTTCATCTTTGACCATCGCCGCCTGCGTCTATGCCGCCATAAAATCTTTGCTCTCGCGGGCATCACACTATTATAGTGCTTGTGTGCATTCGTCGTTCGAGCCGATCGCTCAGCTTTATCACCGTGCCGGGCTCTTGGAATCCGATGTTGGGCGGTACGAGCTACATCGCTCGGATCTCGCTAGCGACCCGCAGTGTTGAGCAGAATCGCCCTGTCGTTTGCCTCGCGTGGTCGGCGAGCGGCCTAGCACGCGCGTGCTTTAATGCGAATGCCGTGCTGCTGACGGAGTCAGACCCTCCGCCCTGTGCCAGCAGCGTCACGGCCTACGAGTCGCGCTCCGACCAACATCCTCACTGTAGGGCCGACAGCCGAAATGGCCAATCTACGCGTGTTCGACGGCGCGGGGAACTCGGGAATCTTGCTGACGTACTCGACGTGGCTGCGAAGAAAGACCAGCTCGTCCTCAGCGGCAGTCGCGAGCTCGTACGGCACCCGGAGGTTCCAGGCGAGCATCGTGATCGCACGCTGGAGCGCAAAATCGACCGTGCTCAGCGTAAAGCCGTGCTCGCCGAACAGCGGGACTCGGAGCAGCGCGCGGTCAACGAAGATGTTCGCTCGCGCCCCGGTGACGAGGACGGCGGTGACGATTGCGGCCACGGGTAAGGTCACGATGCTGACGGGGAGCGCAAAGTACTTGCGGATGCCAAGCTGTGCCTTAGCGGTCGGGGTCAGGCAATCAAACTGGAAGACCGCGAAGAACCAGGTCCACCACAACAAAACGGCAAGGCATAGGTGCACCCGCCACTACATGAGGTCGCACAGGCAGAGTGCGAACGCGTGGTGCTGGAAACTCAAGGAGAGCAAGTCAAAGCTGCTCATGGTTATTCTCACCAAGTCTAGCTGGCAGTAGCAGCACGCCAGCATGTGTGAAAAGCAGTCGGTGCATATGAGCGCCGCGATCCCGACCACGTAGGCGAGTCGGTTGCGCTCAGGAGACCACAAGACGATAGTCCACGCCGCCATGGTGAGCGCCAGTCCGACAACTCCAGCTAACTAGAGCGCAACCATAGTCCACCGCGGCGCCGGCTTGGTTAGAGGCCGCAAGGACGCGAGGGAAGTTCGAGTCGAGGTGAGCACAACGCTAGGGGAGCTAGATTGGCGTAGTTGCGCTGCGGCTGCGGATCGGACCGTTGCTTCCGGCTGATGAACTGATTGATGAATCAGGCCAGTCCAACTGCGCCAGGCTTAACCGCGCAGCCAGGAGCGCGCATGGAACAATCCGTTCCGGATGCGATCGCGCTTGCCGCTTTTGGTGCATGACGAGCGCCTTCTTGGCCAGGAAGACGCTGAGAGTGGTCGAAGAGAACGCCGCGATGTTCGTGCTATGAACCGGGAGGCCGGGGGAGGCCGGGGATGTCAATTATGAAGAAGTTGGCGCAGTAGATGAGCTTGTAGCTGCACATCACAGCCACCGCCAGCACCGCTGGGACCGTCATAGCTGCAACTCTGGTGGCGAATCTGGAGCTGCAGAAGCTGGCGCCCATCGTGATGACAAGCTGGATCGCGTTCCACATGCCGACACAGCTCAGTGCCCGGACGTCGCCGAAGATGACAGTCACGGTGACCAAGTTGGTCGCGTTCATCACGCTCATGAACCAGAACTCATAGTTGCGAAGCAGAAATGCGCAGATATCGAGCGAATAAAAGGCCGCGACGGAGACCAGCGAGGTCATAGCTGCTACCGACAAGAGCGCGCACGCAATATAAGCCTCTTGATGAGGCACAAAGAGGACGACCACGAACATGGCTCCGGCCAGCTTGCAGCACGTTGTGAAGAGCGTGTAGTTGAACCGCATGAGGCGCACAGCTTGGGCATGTCGCTACTGGGAGAGCAACGTAGACGCAAGAGTTCGTGTCAAGTCGATGGTCGGCAGTGGTCGAGACAGGTACATCACGAACTTGGGCGCGGCGGGGTTGGCATCGGTGGTGGCTGGTATCGATAGTTGGCTCAAGTCTCTCACGCGCGTCCGTGGCATGAACTCCCTGAGGATACGCACCAAGGCAGTCTGTGAATTGCAGAGGGATATAATTATGCCTACACAAGACGAGTGCACCCTATTGATGTCATGACGGTGTTACAATCCATTTCTGGCATCGATATGTTGATGGTACTCCCCTCTGGGCCACGGCGTGGTGATGGTACCAAGACCAGCGATCGAGGGTTCATCGAAATATGGAAGTCTCCAGCACGGGCCGCATTCCTACCATCTACTCACTGTTAGGTGCGAAGAGCTGCATAGGACGAGTCGATCGGCAGATGTCGACAATGCGCTATCGATAGCAGGGCGCGCGTGCACATCGATCGTCGGGACGGACAAAGGGATGCCAAATGTCGCTCGCAGTACACTGCGTAGCCCTGTGTCCTTGAAAGACAAGGCCCAAAAGAGTTGAGCTGTGTTGATTGCCTGCCCTGCGGAGGCCGCTGCTGATATATTTAATGGGTGTATATCATCCGCCTGATAAGGACATGGTAAACCACATCTTGTGATGGGCATCACATCATTACTTGAATTGGAGGCTACCCACCATTCAACCTCTAAGTTGGCAAGACCAGCACCAGAAGGCCCTTCGAGCCAGCGCGACTGTCGTGATCGGTCCCATCCCTCGGTGTGGTGTTGCCCTGACTGAATGCTGTCGTGGGTGAGCTTGTTGCATTCGGTGCAACATGTCCGTCGACTTTCCCGGTTCGGACTGTTACGTTGCACTAGCTTGAGACGCAAGGCACGCGCCTACGAACGTCGTTGTGGCTCTCAATCAGTCGAACGTCGCGCCCGCTTCTTGTCATTTCCAATTCAACCGTCTGATTAGCACGATTGCCAAGTTAGCCCACGCCAAGATGGCTCGCCTCTCGGAATCGCTCAAGCTGCTCGCCACTGTCGGCGCTCTCGCCACCTGCGGCACGCGTGCAGACACGTGCACTGAAGACCTGGAGTCGAGCGCTATCAGCTACACCGTAGCGAACGTGGCGCTACTCGATGTTTGCTTCACAGTCGACACGGTCGCGCTCACCGTCGCTGACTACTCGTGCGCTGACGACTGCACGGCCCTCTACGGCAGCATGCTGACTGCGGTCCCGGACTGCGAGGTCTCGACGACTGGGCTGAACTGGTACAACGCAGCGGTGTACTTGTGGAGCCAGTGCGGGGGTACGACCAGCACTACTGCGTCTTCAAGCGGAAGCACCGGCAGCACCTCGGATTTCTCAAGCGCCGATACCACCATGGCCCCAGCGACCACCGAGGAAGCAATCAACACGGCGGAGACTCCAGCAACTACGGAGGAGTCAACGAGTGCCATCTCCGCCCCAGCGGACTCGGAGGGGTCGACAAACGCCACCGAGGCCTCGGGCAGCGCGGATGCGTCGGCGAGCACCACCAAGTCCCCGGCGACCACGGCCAAGCCGTCGAGCAGCAGCACCGGGTCGGCGTCGGGAAATGCTGCCTCTTCGGTTGCCGTCCGCACCAGCGTCGCCGCGGCGGCTGCTGTGGTCGCCTTTGCCGCTCTCTAGAGCATCTTTAGAGCTCGTCAAGTGGCAATAGGCGCGCATTTCATTGCACCGTCAAGGCAGGAGTGGACGGCTGGATCGGCGAGCTCAGAGTGGCCACACATGAGTGATTGATACTACTCGTTCCTCTCTACAGTGGTGCTATTAGTTGCATGTTTGACTAGCCTTCGTTCGGTCTAACTCCCCAATGTGCCATTACATCGTCTACGCTTCGCATCGGTCGCGGCAAACTGCGTCTAGCTAGTGGCTCACTCTGCTGATCGACACTCTGGGTATCTACGCATTGGATGAACACTACACCTCAATGATCACTTGCCCGTGGATACGTTCAATCCCCACAACTAGTTGTTGAAGTTATGACCCAGCAAACCACTCGCTACCTCCGTGCCAAAAAGTTGCAAAATCGAAACCACAAGGCCACTCGCCTACACGAGACGCGTGTACTGGTGGCGGCGCTGCCGTCGGCGGTACGCAAAGTGCGCGACCATCGCGACCGCGACCACCGCAGCAACAACCGCACCGCACATAACAACGACCGCGAGCCCCGCCACCACTTGGTCGCCGCTGTTACTCTTGGAATACGCAGAGAAAGTCGATGCCATCACCATCATCGACACGTCGCCCTCCTCAGACGAGTCGCCACCGACCAGCGTGGCCTCGCGCGTCGGCGGCTCCGGCTGCACCTGGTACGTGTGATAAGCGTTGTCCCCGTCCGCCGCGTGCTCCACTTTGGGGTGGCCGAAGAAGAGCCCGCGCTCGACGATCGACTTCGGGCGTCGACCCACGTACACGACCCGTCCGGACGCGAAGATAGTCGCGTGCAGCTCGTGCGCGGTCTGGACGACTACGTCGCCCGAGCCGATGAGCATGACATCCGTCTTGCCGCACAGCACAGACCCAGCCTCGACGTCGCCCGAGCCGAGCAGCACGATGTCCTGGTGCTGGCAGTGGCCTGACTTGGACAGCGTCACCGACCCGGAGCCGGCCACGCGCGTGTCGATGCGCTGCGTCTCGATACCGCTCTCGTTCGCGCTCGTCTGCACGTACACGTCTCCCGAGCCGCCGACGGTCGTCACGACGCGCTTGGAGCTGACCGACTTCGCCACGACGGCGATGTCCCCGCTGCCAAAGCTGGCCAGGTCAAGCGCCGTCGCAATGGACAGCGGACCGCGCGCCGCGACCTGCACAGCCGCGCTGAAGGTCGCGCTCACGTCCAGGGAGCTGACGGCGACGCCTTGTTCGTCGTCGAAGAAGAGCGACGCGTTGCCCGAGCTCGTAGCCTTGATCGCGACCGGCTTGAGGTTGAACGTCGCAGGCATGACGCCTGCGCCTACCACCACCACGACCGAGGACGATGACGCCGACTCAACGTGCAGCCCCTCGAGCGCGCGGTAGTCCGACACGAAGATCTGCGTGAGCAGGTGGCCGCTGTGGTGCTTGGAGTCCGCCGACAGCGTCAGCGCCACGCCCGCGTCCTCGTGCGCCAGCACGTGCACGCTCTCCATCAGCGCCTCCGAGCTGCCGGTGACGACGATGCGGGCGACAAGATGCTCGCTTGAGGTGAGGGCACTGTCGTCGGCGCTCGAGGCGTCGGCAGCGCTCTGACTATTCTGGTCCCAACTGCCGGTCTCGCTTCCGTCGTCCGCGAAGCTTCCGCTGCTGCTGCCGATGGCTTCACCAGCGTCAGAGGCCGCGCTCTGCGGCTCAAAGTCAATGTAGACGGAGCCAGGCACGCGCAAGAGGCGCAAGGCGCGCAGCGGACCCACGTCTGCGACCGTCCAGGAGCGCTGCAGCTCCTGGTGCTCGCCCAGGATGTCCGCGGGCGGCGCCAGCGGCGTGCTGGTCACCGTGAGCGCCACCACACGCGCGCCCGCGAGCGACAGCAGCAGGACCGCGGCGCGCAGGAGGACCATGACGGCGTGTAGATGTGTCGGGCGGCCAGCGGATCGGGGATTGGCGATTGCCAGCGCGCGCAGGGAGACGCGAGGCGATGTGGAGGAGGTCGAGGAGGTGGAGCTCCTGGAGTCGAAATGGTGGCTGATGAGAGAGAATGAGTGACGTACATTCACTCTGTGCCAAAGAATGATGGTAAGTCACGGCGGACCTGTGACTCAGAAAAATTGAAAAATCTGAGAACTCGAGCTTCGAAATACCAATAGCAAAACCGGTAGTCTCAGTACAAAAATCGTTTTTAAGCGGGACTAATACTGAACCTCTTCATTCAAGTACGATGGCGAACTTTGCTCTTTCGTGCCGCTAAGTGCGCAAGTCTGTACTCATGTTTCTGTCAGTTCGGCGGTTGGCAAGGAGCAAATCCCGGCTGGCATGCGGCTCCGTCTAACGACGTGGCGCGGGATGGCGTTCAGGGAGCGTTGAGCCTCGTGGACGCTCGGCACAAACCGTATTCGACGGCCAGAGCCTCTAGCCTGAGCAGTGTAAGTACTGTAGCCTTCGGTATCAGCAAGGCCGACGTGGATTCATATTACGCTCGACTGGAATAGGCGTCAAACGGACGATGGGTAGCGCCAAATTGGACGCAGTTTTACGTTGCCATTACGGCCCTCCACGTAAAAGTGCACACGCTGGCGCTTGGTGATGGCGCACACATCGTCGTCGTCCGGGATGCCATAGAGTGCGCCGATCACCGTGGGACTCGCAGCCTCCCGTCCCACGCGGATGCTCTGCGCTCAACTTGACGATGCCACGCGGCGGCTGCCTCTGATTGTATGCAGTCCGTTCCCCCATGCAACGTTGAACGTGGCTGAGCCGACTCGGCAGACAAGCGCCACACGACCAACGACCACGGGGGGCTGCGATATACGCCGGTTCGATCTTGGTCCGATTAGAAATCACTGGTGGAACGTTCCGCAGGACCAGGTGGGATCGCGTCTGGACCACGTTGCCCTCGGTGCACCCGCTCCGCGCGCCCAGCTGGCGCGTCGCTCTGACCCGGTGTGGCATTTGAAGACGCACAGTTCGCTGGCGCGCTGGATGACTGTTACTGTGCTTGCCTGTGTGCTGGACGCGCCGATGATTATCGATCGGATCGGCGCGTATTCACTCCCATGCCTGGTTGTCGACGCAGCCGCAAACATATACGTTCTGTTTGGTGCTTCGTCGCGGAGATACACCGGCATTTAACGTCACGCTCAAAGCGCACCGAACCGGGGTGAAGTACTGGGAACATCTCCACTGGAGATTGACATCGGCATTCATGAAATGTATGCATCTCAATGTCAATCACCAGTCAAGTGATGAATCTCCTTAGTGCGGTGACTGCTTCGTTCACTAAGTCGCAAGGCGTTTGTTTGGCGCCGACCTGGTTGGTATACGGTAGGTTCCTCGCGCCCAGGTGCTGGCGCGGCGGCGCATCCCGTTCGTTGGCATACATTCTCCAATACAAACGCCCCGTTCGTGCAAATCATCGCCAATCGTCCAGCCGATGACGCGGTTGACTCACCGAGGCGCCAACGCGGCGACGCAACTGCTTGAACTGGTCAGGCGGCGAAAGCTTAGGGCAGGAAGAGATCATCCGCGCAGGTGTCGCAGGACACTGTTGGCCCTTTCGGCGCTTTAGTTTCACTATGCCGCCGGCGGCAGTCAGCGGTGGGCGACAAACCACTGACACGCAAGCCCGGCGATGCGCTGAAGGGTATCTACCTCCGATGAGGTTTGACACGGCAGACTTTCCGCGAAACAGGCTGTTGCCATGTGTCACGGCTCGTGACTGACACCGCGGGCATCCGTCCGCTCCTTCGCACATCGAAGTCGCGCGAGAGGTGCACCGGAGCGGCGGGAAGCGGCAAACACGTCTAGGCGCATACGCCTGCACCCCAAAGCGCAGGCGGGGCGCTCATGTGCATCTCTGCCCTCTCGATGAGAAACGCTGACCGACGAGCCCACGGTGAGTAACGCTGCGGTGTTTTCAAAGCGGCGGCCGCTTCGATGGTGCCCCACGTGCGCCGCCTATTGGCGGACACTC
This sequence comes from Phytopythium sindhum, assembly GCA_023334395.1. Taxonomy (NCBI): domain Eukaryota; phylum Oomycota; class Peronosporomycetes; order Pythiales; family Pythiaceae; genus Phytopythium; species Phytopythium sindhum. The sequence continues at coordinate 1,197 of JAASGW010000452.1, read as the reverse complement.
CGTGCGCAGAAGGCGCAGGCGCGTTGCCACCCGCCATGTGCTCTCCGCGCGCCCAGCTGGGCGTCGACATAGCGCGTGCGGCCGCTTAGAAGCAACCTGGGCGGCACTGGCGTGTATCCTTATCCTGTGTAATTTTATGAGTCAAGAAGCCCGCGTGCTTGTCTATGTGAGCCGCCGACACGCTTCAAAGTCAACGAACAGCGTCCGCCTCGACCACTATGCTGTCAACCGCCAACAACAAGCGCATGACAATGGAAAGGCGTCTCCACCTAATCAATCTCCGCCCGAGTATACTACAGTAGTACAGGCGTCTTCCTCCTCACTCTCGAGTTTGTGTAGACCGAGCGCAGGAATCACAAATTGACGTCGGTCTGCCAAGTCGCGTGATCGCGTCCGCAACCATCTCCTTCCGTCCACCCATCAGTCTGCCCGTCATCCGTAGATACCGCAGCGCGAGTCCCACCTCGTGCCTCGGTCTCAACGGCGACTCACGGCACCGTACGGTGCTATACGCCACTGACCAACCGCCCGGCGCTACTAGGCATTCGACGACCGGGCGCAGAGAAGACGAAGGGATCGGACCGCGCCCTCCCCCCTCTCCTCGGTTCTTCTCGTCTCGGGCGCGCACCTCTCCCTTCCCCCCCCACCCCCCACCCCCTGTCCCCCGGTTTTGGCAGCCGCGCCTGAGCCGCTCAGCCGGTCGGTCAGTCTAGCAATTTCTCAGAGGCCCCGGTTCGTTGACTCGGTGCCCCCACCGCTTGTCTTTCACCCGCTCGTGGGGATTCGCCCGCCCCGCATCCCCCAGTTCTTCTTGGTGGAGACGCCCCTACCGAACACGACAAGCCCGCGAGCGGCGGTCCGACCGTCGTGTCCCGTTTCGCAGTCGGGACGAAGCTGACCGCGGTCACGACGCCCCGACACCGAAACACGAGGGAAGGAGCAGCATGGCCCGCCACGCCAACGACCTCGACTTCCTGCTCAACCCCGGCGGGTCCGCCGAGACCGATGCGGACGAGCGCAAGGAGGAGCAGCTAGGCGCCGGCGACGGTGACGGCGACGGCAGCGACGCGTCGCCATCCAACAAGATCGCGCTCGCCTTCATCCTCGACACGCCGAAGGAGGCGCTTGAGAGTGAGTCAGAATGGGGGGGGGGGGGGGGGGGGGGGGGGGGGGGGGGGGGGGGGGGGGGGGGGGGGG